>CM055740.1:1248634-1363634 GCA_029465975.1 Dallia pectoralis
CAACTGGATCTCAGTGGTTATGGGTTTGGTATTAGGGACAGAAGCTTTGTGTTGGGCTGAGATGTGTGAGACAAGAAAAAGAGATGGAGACAGGGAGTGGGAGAGGGGGAGAGAGAGGGGGAGGGAGAGGGGGAGAGAGGGGGAGAGAGAGAGAGGAGAGAGAGTGGGAGGGAGAGAGAGGGAGAGGGGGAGAGGGAGAGAGAGAGAGAGGGAGGGGGAGAGAGAGAAAGAGAGGGAGAGAGAGAGGGGGAGAGAGAATGGGAGAGATAGGTGAGAGAGAGAGGAGAGAGAGAAAGAGAGAGGGGGAGAGAGAGGGGGGATAGCGAGAGAGAGAGAGGGAGAGAGAGAGAGTGGGGAGAGAGAGTGGGGGAGAGAGAGGGAGGAGACAGGGAGTAGATGGTAAAGCCTGCCAGTTCTACCACAGGTTTATCCGTAATTGGGTCTGTGAACATCTGCCAGGCGGAGGCTGTGCTACTAATAATTCATGATGTTCTGCTCTCAGCTGTTGGCCGGGCGATGAACCCCTCTCTGAAAAGTTCACTCCCAAGTTTCTCTAACATCTGCACATCAAAACAAACTTCCTGAAAATGTTTTGGGGGTCGTCTGTTATTCCTGGAACGTGTGTTATATTGTTGTGTTTTATAGGAGGAGGTCTCAAATCTGATCCCGTCTCTAGTATAGCAGACATTAAAGAATTCATGATCATATAAGAGTTGGTCTAGATCGCCCTCTACAGGAAGAAAAGTGCACAGTTGGACCGTGGAACCTGAAGTATTTGTAGAGTGGGTAAAAACGAGAACCCTATATTTGTATAGTGGGTAAAAACGAGAACCCTATATTTGTAGAGTGGGTAAAAACGAGAACCCTATATTTGTAGAGTGGGTAGAAACGAGAACCCTATATTTGTAGAGTGGGTAGAAACGAGAACCCTATATTTGTAGAGTGGGTAGAAACGAGAACCCTATATTTGTAGAGTGGGTAGAAACGAGAACCCTATATTTGTTCGGGTTGGACCATATATCGTGTATGAGGTGTTACAGGGCCTTTATAAAATAAGACGATGGGGAGAAAAGTGAGGTTTCTCAGGGTACCAGCTCATGTTGGGGTGGAAAGAAATGTGGAGGTGGATACCATCACTAAATAGGCCCGGCCTGAAACATAAAGAAGTGTAAGTCTTGCTACACCTGTATGAAATCCAGGGGACAGTTTGAACAGGTGTCAATTATTTGTGTGCACCTCTCTATACGGTGAGGTAGAGGGGCTGAGGAGCTATTTCTCACCTCTCTATAGGGTGAGGTCGAGGGGCTGACAAGCTATTTCTCACTGATGCTTTGGACACATGAAGTACGAAAAAGACTTGTTACAGAAACATTAGAGGGACCACATGGATATGCTGACTAAAACCGACATTGGCAAATTGTGCTAAATCTGTGATCGGTGCAGACCAATCATAATCTGCATCCCTGGTGAGAATTTAAAGCCCAAAACTGTGATAACTAAATAATTTTATTTTTATTTATTGACTTTTATTTTAACAGGGAAAGAACACATTGAGACCTAGATCTCATTTGCAAGTGTGCCCTGAGTACAGCAATGATTTTTACAGTAGTACAAACACATATAAAATGCACACTATACAATATTAATTGTACAGACAGATAGTATTTTCAACAAATTAAAAACAGACACATTCCTCTCTATAAAATTGTATCATCATTTTTTTAAATTGACACATGGACACCAATGCATTCAATTTGAGTTCCTTTTGAATCTTGTTCCATACATGTGGAGCTCTATAAGAAAAAGCTGATTTACCTAGTTCAGAGGTTACCAGGGGAGTCTCTAGAACTAGGCCACTCTGAGATCTTGTTTTTAAAGCCAAAGATCTAGGAATTAATAAGGATGATATATATACCGGTAGCCTGTGAAGTAAAGCTTTATAGATAAAGATAGAGTAGTGGAATGATCTACGCGCTCTCAAGGACATCCAGCCCAATTTATGGTACAGAGTGCAGTGGTGAGTATTATAATTGTCGGATGTAATAAAGCGGAGAGCACTATGATACACTGAGTCAAGTGACTTCAGAGTAGAGAGAGATGCACTTTGATATATAATATCACCATAATCAAGGACCGGCATGAAAGTCGACATAACAATTTGTTTCCTGTTTGTCATGGAGAAACAAGACTTATTCCTATAGAAGAAACCCCCTAAAATTGTCTCACATATGCTGCCGTAAAATTGAGTGAATTCAAGTAATTTCTAGGTTGTACACACGGGGGCGCCAATATTTCAATGACGTTGGATCCCGAGATTATAGTAGAAAAATACATGTATTCATTTTTCAATTACAAACTCATATATATATTTTATTCTAAAATATTTCCATGTTTCAGAGACAATATGTCTTCTATCCCACAACGTATTTGATAGATAAATATTTGGATTTTGCTGTACATTAGATGTTTATTCAACACCGCTATATCTTTCACCCGGATAGGGTGGATCATTATCACGTGACTTCTGGACCGAACAATTTGTTGTTTTGTAACTGTAAAAAGTGGTTATTTCGGATGTTGCACAACTTTCAGTCTAAAACCGTGGTTTGTTAAAAGGTATATTTCACATATAAGAAATAAACATTTTGCTCATATTTTCGGTGTAACCGTCGTCGAGTTTGACGTGTCGGAGAACGGGGTCTCTCTCCCGAAACCATTACCGGTATCGCTTCTCGGCCTTTTGGCTAAGATCAAGTGTAGTATCTGTTCTTATCAGTTTAATATCTGATACGTCCCCTATCTGGGGACCATATATTAAATTGATTTTTGGAATAGGGAGATGGAATAGGGGCTTGCTCCGTCCACTCCACGCATCGACCTGGTATTGCAGTACCTCCAGGAACGGTGCACCCCCCTCTCATTGTCAATAATAATACTGGTGTTTGATGATGTCATTGATAACGCAGTGAATGGAGAATATCAATAACAAACCATTACCAAGAGAAGAGTCAAGCATTTCCAAAGTACCAAGCTAACTAATGACATATAGATCAGTACACGGGGCGTGATGACCGGTAACTTATTATTCCAGCCGCTGTAATGAATGTATTTGATCTGCAGTTCATTCATGTCTATTTTAACGGTGGGACAGAAGAGGCCAACCACAAATGAAGCTCTGTGTCTAGGCGTCATGCATAAGTCCACGTTTCTACAGAATTACTGCTTAATTGTGAAGCGAGATCAGCGGTTGATTAACTTAAGCTTGTTGAGGTGATTACAATTGTAAAGCAATTAGGGCCTTCCGCCGTGTATACTAATAAAACATAAAACTCAAGGGTGTAAATAACATATTTTGACAGCTGTTGGTTAAATCAAACGATGAATGAATTTGAGACCCAATTCCTCCTTTATGTATGTCACTTACATGCCACTGGTTTGGACTGTGGATTCGTAGTAACTCACCTGTCCACACGGTGGCGCTCCTGGACCAGACTGAGATATTCACCAGTATTGGTGTTTATACAAAACAACGTCCTGCTTCCAGGTGGTTCAATATTAGAGCTGCTTCAGTCTAGCATGGATTGTGGTGAATTGAGCCACTGTACAAGTTAGATTCAGAGTTACGAGAACGTAAACTTAGATCGTCCTAGGATGTATGACAGTTGTTTACTATGATCTGTGCAACACAACCTACTCAGGTCGATGTACAAACAACCAAATATCATATTCAGAGATTCATAACCTTCGTGATTAGACCGGTAATGTAGGCATATTTGAACTACTAGATTGAGGCATGTCCCTGACGTACAATAACGGCGACACCATAATAAAAACACGCTGCATTTAAATAGATTTGAGAAAACGCTACACATCCATTATACATCTACATCCGTAACATGAAAAAAAAAACAAGCACATTAAAAACAAAAACGCAATTACTTCTGGGAAAACACTTTGATATTAAAAACCATACCTATCTCACCCCAATTGTCCACTTCTTGTATCTGTTTAATACATAGAATTATGAACCAGCACAGCTGACCGTTGAGGCAGTCATTATGCTCCGAGTCACTGCTGTCATATGGACAGCATACAATAGCAATACAGACAGAAGACAAAGCAAAAACGGAAAATGTTTGTTACAATGGTGCAATAATCTTCATTAAATAGCACGAATCATATCAATACAAAATAAATTTCATATACAATAGCAATGTATAGCAATAAATCAACCAAATGTCAAAATAATATAGAGGAAATAATAAATAATACTGTGTACACAGGAAGGGAGTCAACAGACCGCCATATAGCATAATCATGACAGCAACATTAGAGACCATCATGTGACCACAGCCTGGGTCATTAGAGACCATCATGTGACCACAGCCAGGGTCATTAGAGACCATCATGTGACCACAGCCAGGGTCATTAGAGACCATCATGTGACCACAGCCAGGGTCATTAGAGACCATCATGTGACCACAGCCAGGGTCATTAGAGACCATCATGTGACCACAGCCAGGGTCATTAGAGACCATCATGTGACCACAGCCTGGGTCATTAGAGAACATCATGTGACCACAGCCTGGGTCATTAGAGAACATCATGTGACTTCAGCCTGGATTGGACTCCATCATAGTTCCTGTGACAGCCTGGGAAAAAGTGAAAACGGCAGCGCCGGAACAGGGCAGACCCGGACCACAACGTCCATCTTTGTCAGGTAGTCAAATGGCATTATAGAACAGACACTGATAACTGGACCACTTCCATTATTATAGAAACAGGACCCAGCCGGGATAATAACTGGTAATAGAGCCACCGGGCCAGGGGGAGTGTGTGAGCCTGTGACAGATTCAAAGCCAAGCTGGTCTCTGGTCCAAACGCCATCACAAAGGGTTTTGTTATTAGATTTGGTTCAGTTAACTGTGAACATTTAGGAGTCGAAAAAAACATCCTGCATGAAAGATAAGTGCTTACATTTCATATCCAAGTCCCATAACAATAATAAACTGTCTTAAAGAATGGGCGTTCAAAATGTAAAGGCCCAGTAGGTCATTAAGGCGGCTATTTAAATTCTTCTTCACCAGAAAATGACAGCCTAGAAACATAAGGATTGAGCAGCTCAAAACATGCCAGAATCAGACATGAGGGAGATAGAACCAACCCAGTGGGCCCACAACCAACCCAGTGGGCCCACAACCAACCCAGCGGGCCCACAACCAACCCAGCGGGCCCACAACCAACCCAGCGGGCCCACAACCAACCCAGCGGGCCCACAACCAACCCAGCGGGCCCACAACCAACCCAGCGGGCCCACAACCAACCCAGCGGGCCCACAACCAACCCAGCGGGCCCACAACCAACCCAGCGGGCCCACAACCAACCCAGCGGGCCCACAACCAACCCAGCGGGCCCACAACCAACCCAGCGGGCCCACAACCAACCCAGCGGGCCCACAACCAACCCAGCGGGCCCACAACCAACCCAGCGGGTCCACAACCAACCCAGTGGGTCCAGAACCTGTCAGTATGTAGCCATGAGCCCGGTCTGCATTCCACTCCATTATGACAGCAGTGACAGACTGGAAACCAGGCTAGCCTGTGTATTCAACCAGGCTAGCCTGTGTATTCAACCAGGCTAGCCTGTGTATTCAACCAGGCTAGCCTGTGTATTCAACCAGGCTAGCCTGTGTATTCAACCAGGCTAGCCTGTGTATTCAACCAGGCTAGCCTGTGTATTCAACCAGGCTAGCCTGTGTATTCAACCAGGCTAGCCTGTGTATTCAACCAGGCTAGCCTGTGTATTCAACCAGGCTAGCCTGTGTATTCAACCAGGCTAGCCTGTGTATTCAACCAGGCTAGCCTGTGTATTCAACCAGGCTAGCCTGTGTATTCAACCAGGCTAGCCTGTGTATTCAACCAGGCTAGCCTGTGTATTCAACCAGGCTAGCCTGTGTATTCAACCAGGCTAGCCTGTGTATTCAACCAGGCTAGCCTGTGTATTCAACCAGGCTAGCCTGTGTATTCAACCAGGCTAGCCTGTGTATTCAACCAGGCTAGCCTGTGTATTCAACCAGGCTAGCCTGTGTATTCCTGGTGACAAAGTGACATTCATCAGGGGACATGACTGGGATGCTTTTAAACAGCACACCTTGAGCCAACATAACTTAAGCATCATAAATAATACATTGAAAATAATTAAATACAATATTATTGACCACAGCATGAATTAATGTTTAAAGAAAATAATGTACAGTGATGACAAAGCAAACGATTGGACAGATTGTAGCACAGTGAAACAGTGAAAACGTGTTTTGAGACAGAAATAATGCCATCAATAGGAATATTAAAATGAAACAGAGTATAAACGAAGTACAAAAGGTACAATATAATCAAGGGGACCGACACGTGGAGAAAAAGGCAGTGAAAAAGTCTTCAGTGTTCACAGAAAAATATCAACTGAAGTGTCTCATCATAGAGGTCGCCAGAGGAGCTGAGCTTTGTCCTGTTCAGAGTTTATATACACATTGAAAATAGATTTCTTCCTCTCTGTACATAGCATTGTTTTCGTTTAATTGAGTTTCTATTTTCCTCAGGTTGTTTGGACCCGTTCAGTCTAGTGAGATGACGTCAGGTATGGAACCATAGATGATGGGTCTGGTTGGATCGGTTCTGTGAGTCTCTCTGTCCCGCTCCCTCAGACTACCAGATGAGACCAGGCTGGAGCTGCTGCCACTGTTACTGCCCCCATTGGCCGCAGCCAAGGCACTGCTCCCGCCCCCTGGGGTCCCTGGTTGGTCCAGGAACATCTGGGAGGAGCTATAGGGCAGGTAGCGATTCAGAAGGTGGTCGTGCTCGTCTGGAGCAGAGGCTGCTGCTGCCATCACCATATTATAATGCTGGAGGAGACATGAGATATGGTGGAGACATGAGATATGGAGGAGACATGGTGGAGACATGAGACATGGAGGAGACATGGTGGAGACATGAGACATGGAGGAGACATGGTGGAGACATGAGACATGGTGGAGACATGAGACATGGAGGAGACATGGTGGAGACATGGTGGAGACATGGTGGTGGAGGAGATATGGTGGTGGAGGCGATATGGTGGTGGAGGCGATATGGTGGTGGAGGCGATATGGTGGTGGAGGCGATATGGTGGTGGAGGCGATATGGTGGTGGAGGCGATATGGTGGTGGAGGCGATATGGTGGTGGAGGCGATATGGTGGTGGAGGCGATATGGTGGTGGAGGCGATATGGTGGTGGAGGCGATATGGTGGTGGAGGCGACATGGTGGTGACATGGTGGTGACATGGTGGTGACATGGTGGAGACATGGTGGAGACATGGTGGAGACATGGTGGAGACATGGTGGAGACATGGTGGAGACATGGTGGAGACATGGTGGAGACATGGTGGAGACATGGTGGAGACATGGTGGAGACATGGTGGAGACATGGTGGAGACATGGTGGAGACATGGTGGAGACATGGTGAGACATGGTGGAGACATGGTGGAGACATGGTGGAGACATGGTGGAGACATGGTGGAGACATGGTGGAGACATGGTGGAGACATGGTGGAGACATGGTGGAGACATGGTGGAGACATGGTGGAGACATGGAGATATGGTGGAGACATGGTGGAGACATGGTGGAGACATGGTGGAGACATGGTGGAGACATGGTGGAGACATGGTGGAGACATGGTGGAGACATGGTGGAGACATGGTGGAGACATGGTGGAGACATGGTGGAGACATGGTGGAGACATGGTGGAGACATGGTGGAGACATGGTGGAGACATGGTGGAGACATGGTGGAGACATGGTGGAGACATGGTGGAGACATGGTGGAGACATGGTGGAGACATGGTGGAGACATGGTGGAGACATGGTGGAGACATGGTGGAGACATGGTGGAGACATGGTGGAGACATGGTGGAGACATGGTGGAGACATGGTGGAGACATGGTGGAGACATGGTGGAGACATGGTGGAGACATGGTGGAGACATGGTGGAGACATGGTGGAGACATGGTGGAGACATGGTGGAGACATGGTGGAGACATGGTGGAGACATGGTGGAGACATGGTGGAGACATGGTGGAGACATGGTGGAGACATGGTGGAGACATGGTGGAGACATGGTGGAGACATGGTGGAGACATGGTGGAGACATGGTGGAGACATGGTGGAGACATGGTGGAGACATGGTGGAGACATGGTGGAGACATGGTGGAGACATGGTGGAGACATGGTGGAGACATGGTGGTGGAGACATGGTGGAGACATGGTGGAGACATGGTGGAGACATGGTGGAGACATGGTGGAGACATGGTGGAGACATGGTGGAGACATGGTGGAGACATGGTGGAGACATGGTGGAGACATGGTGGAGACATGGTGGAGACATGGTGGAGATATGGTGGAGACAGGAGATATGGTGGAGACAGGAGATATGGTGGAGACAGGAGATATGGTGGAGACAGGAGATATGGTGGAGACATGAGATATGGTGAGACATGGTGGAGACAGGAGATATGGTGGAGACAGGAGATATGGTGGAGACAGGAGATATGGTGGAGACAGGAGATATGGTGGAGACAGGAGATATGGTGGAGACAGGAGATATGGTGGAGACAGGAGATATGGTGGAGACATGAGATATGGTGGAGACATGAGATATGGTGGAGACATGAGATATGGTGGAGACATGAGATATGGTGGAGACATGAGATATGGTGGAGACATGAGATATGGTGGAGACATGAGATATGGTGGAGACATGAGATATGGTGGAGACATGAGATATGGTGGAGACATGAGATATGGTGGAGACATGAGATATGGTGGAGACATGAGATATGGTGGAGACATGAGATATGGTGGAGACATGAGATATGGTGGAGACATGAGATATGGTGGAGACATGAGATATGGTGGAGACATGAGATATGGTGGAGACATGAGATATGGTGGAGACATGAGATATGGTGGAGACATGAGATATGGTGGAGACATGAGATATGGTGGAGACATGAGATATGGTGGAGACATGAGATATGGTGGAGACATGAGATATGGTGGAGACATGAGATATGGTGGAGACATGAGATATGGTGGAGACATGAGATATGGTGGAGACATGAGATATGGTGGAGACATGAGATATGGTGGAGACATGAGATATGGTGGAGACATGAGATATGGAGGAGACATGGTGGAGACATGAGATATGGTGAAGGCGATATGGTGGTGGAGGCGATATGGTGGGAGGCGATATGGTGGTGGAGGCGATATGGTGGTGGAGGCGATATGGTGGTGGAGGCGATATGGTGGTGGAGGCGATATGGTGGTGGAGGCGATATGGTGGTGGAGGCGATATGGTGGTGGAGGCGATATGGTGGTGGCGATATGGTGGTGATATGGTGGTGGAGGCGATATGGTGGTGGAGGCGATATGGTGGTGGAGGCGATATGGTGGTGGAGGCGATATGGTGGTGGAGGCGATATGGTGGTGGAGGCGATATGGTGGTGGAGGCGACATGGTGGTGGACATGGTGGTGACATGGTGGAGACATGGTGGAGACATGGTGGAGACATGGTGGAGACATGGTGGAGACATGGTGGAGACATGGTGGAGACATGGTGGAGACATGGTGGAGACATGGTGGAGACATGGTGGAGACATGGTGGAGACATGGTGGAGACATGGTGGAGACATGGTGGAGACATGGTGGAGACATGGTGGAGACATGGTGGAGACATGGTGGAGACATGGTGGAGACATGGTGGAGACATGGTGGAGACATGGTGGAGACATGGTGGAGACATGGTGGAGACATGGTGGAGACATGGTGGAGACATGGTGGAGACATGGTGGAGACATGGTGGAGACATGGTGGAGACATGGTGGAGACATGGTGGAGACATGGTGGAGACATGGTGGAGACATGGTGGAGACATGGTGGAGACATGGTGGAGACATGGTGGAGACATGGTGGAGACATGGTGGAGACATGGTGGAGACATGGTGGAGACATGGTGGAGACATGGTGGAGACATGGTGGAGACATGGTGGAGACATGGTGGAGACATGGTGGAGACATGGTGGAGACATGCATGGTGGAGACATGGTGGAGATATGGTGGAGACATGGTGGAGATATGGTGGAGACATGGTGGAGATATGGTGGAGACATGAGATATGGTGGAGACATGAGATATGGTGGAGACATGAGATATGGTGGAGACATGAGATATGGTGGAGACATGAGATATGGTGGAGACATGAGATATGGTGGAGACATGAGATATGGTGGAGACATGAGATATGGTGGAGATATGAGATATGGTGGAGACATGAGATATGGTGGAGGAGACAGGAGATATGAGAATTATATAATTTACACTTAAAGCAACCAAAGGGAGAAAAACAGAAATTAACGGAACCAGAAAAGCTGGAGGGTCAGAATAAGCTGAGTGCTGATTGTGAGTGCTGTGTAATTATAGAATTGTGAGTGCTGTGTAATTATAGAATTGTGAGTGCTGTGTAATTATAGAATTGTGAGTGCTGTGTAATTATAGAATTGTGAGTGCTGTGTAATTATAGAATTGTGAGTGCTGTGTAATCATAGAATTGTGAGTGCTGATAGTGAGTGCTGTGTAATTATAAAATTGTGAGTGCTGATAGTGAGTGCTGTGTAATTATATAATTTTGAGTGCTGTGTAATTATAGAATTGTGAGTGCTGTGTAATTATAGAATTGTGAGTGCTGTGTAATTATAGAATTGTGAGTGCTGTGTAATTATAGAATTGTGAGTGCTGTGTAATTATAGAATTGTGAGTGCTGTGTAATCATAGAATTGTGAGTGCTGATAGTGAGTGCTGTGTAATTATAAAATTGTGAGTGCTGATAGTGAGTGCTGTGTAATTATATAATTTTGAGTGCTGTGTAATTATAGAATTGTGAGTGCTGTGTAATTATAGAATTGTGAGTGTTGTGTAATTATAGAATATTGAGTGCTGATAGTGAGTGCTGTGTAATTATAAAATTGTGAGTGCTGATAGTGAGTGCTGTGTAATTATATAATTTTGAGTGCTGTGTAATTATAGAATTGTGAGTGCTGATAGTGAGTGCTATGTAATTATATAATTGTGAGTGCTGTGTAATTATATAATTGTGAGTTCTGATAGTGAGTGCTGTGTAATTATATAATTGTGAGTGCTGATAGTGAGTACTGTGTAATTATGTAATTGTGAGTGCTGATAGTGAGTGCTGTGTAATTATATAATTGTGAGTGCTTTGTAATTATATAATTGTGAGTGCTGATAGTGAGTGCTGTGTAATTATATAATTGTGAGTGCTGTGTAATTAAATAATTGTGAGTGCTGATAGTGAGTGCTGTGTAATTATATAATTGTGAGTGCTGATAGTGAGTGCTGTTTAATTATATAATTGTGAGTGCTGATAGTGAGTGCTGTGTAATTATATAAGTGTGAGTGCTGATAGTGAGTGCTGTTTAATTATATAATTGTGAGTGCTGTGTAATTATATAATTGTGAGTGCTGATAGTGAGTGCTGTTTAATTATATAATTGTGAGTGCTGATAGTGAGTGCTGTGTAATTATATAATAGTGAGTGCTGATAGTGAGTGCTATGTAATGTCATGTACAGGGGAGGACACTATGCAGTTGTGTATTTACTCTCAGGGTCCGTTGTTATGACAACCCACCCTAAACTCAGACCGTCAAACAAGCTGCACCGGGCAGATGTGTTTGTGAGCCACCAACAGAACGTGTCTCTGGTTCTCCCAGTGTGGTGACCCGTTTACCTGGTGGTTGTTTACCTGGTGGTTGTCCCCCTGGAGGAAGGAGAAGAAGTTGAGGTCCAGATCAGAGGGTGTGTGGTAGTAGTGTCGGTAATCCTGAATGAGCGGGGGAGGGGGGGGAATGTAACTGGACTCAACAGGAGGCATGCTGGGAGCTCGGACCACTGGAGATGCCTGGCTGTGGAGGTTCAGCACCCTGCAGGACAGAACACCAGGTCAGAATCACCATAGAGACGGACAGAAGACCTTACCACTGACAACACCATAGAGACGGACAGAAGACCTTACCACTGACAACACCAAAGAGACGGACAGAAGACCAGACCACTGACAACACCATAGAGACGGACAGAAGACCTTACCACTGACAACACCATAGAGACGGACAGAAGACCTTACCACTGACAACACCATAGAGACGGACAGAAGACCTTACCACTGACAACACCAAAGAGACGGACAGAAGACCAGACCACTGACAACACCATAGAGACGGACAGAAGACCTTACCACTGACAACACCATAGAGACGGACAGAAGACCTTACCACTGACAACACCATAGAGACAGAAAGGAGACTCAACTTCACCACTGAAAACAGCATAGAGATGGACAGAAGACTCGACTTCACCACTGACAACACCATAGAGATGGACAGAGGACTCAACCTTCCACTGACAACACCATAGAGACGGACCGAAGACTCAACTTCACCACTAACAACACCATAGAGATGGACAGAAGACTCATCCAAGGGTCCCTAGATTGCCGTGATTGATGGCAATTTCTAATTCAGACCCATTGAACTGCTCGACAAGTTGTTTAGCTAATAGACTGTATTTATAATTAATTTCCCCATCAAGACACACACACCACACACACACACACACACACACACACACACACACACACACACACACACACACACACACACACACACACACACACACACACACACACACACACACACACACACACACACACACACACACACACACACACACACACACACACACACACACACACACACACACACACACACACACACACACACACACACACACACTTCCTACCCCTTGCTGGCAGGTGGAGAGGCTGGGGACAGTGATGATGAAGGACACAGCCTTTTTGGGAGCGGTTCATCATCCAGATCTTCATCTGAGGAGCTGTCCAGCGTCAGGTCAATAACCTGGACCTTCTGGTTGTTCAGGCTGTGAGACGAGCTGTTCTTCTGGTGCTCCGACTCAACTGTCCGACACGAGTCTGTGGAAGAAGAAAGAATCACTTAGTATTCCCAAACAAAACACCAGTATTCCCAAACAAAACACCAGTATTCCCAAACAAAACACCAGTATTCCCAAACAAAACACCAGTATTCCCAAACAAAACACCAGTATTCCCAAACAAAACACCAGTATTCCCACTGTTTACTCCATCTATCACACTGTCTGTAATTAAAGTTACTCCAGGCTCAGAAACATCTGTTGTAGTCTAGTCTGTTTAGTAACTCATATTAGATTAGGAAAGGTGGGATGTTTCCTGGGTTAACTGAACCAGCGGGGTGTTTCCTGGGTTAACTGAACCAGCGGGGTGTTTCCTGGGTTAACTGAACCAGCGGGGTGTTTCCTGGGTTAACTGAACCAGCGGGGTGTTTCCTGGGTTAACTGAACCAGCGGGGTGTTTCCTGGGTTAACTGAACCAGCGGGGTGTTTCCTGGGTTAACTGAACCAGCGGGGTGTTTCCTGGGTTAACTGAACCAGCGGGGTGTTTCCTGGGTTAACTGAACCAGCGGGGTGTTTCCTGGGTTAACTGAACCCAGACCACCGAGCAGTAATTATGTACCATCATCTCCATGCAACGAAGACGAAACCTCGGTAACCTCTTTCTTCGACCTCATGGGATACCAGTTGCCATCCTCTTTAAACTGGATCTCATCACAATCCACACAGTTGTTCAGGATCTCCATAAACAACCTGAAGACACAAACAGGGAGGTGAAAAGGGGAGCTGGAGAGAAGACAGGAGAAAGTAGCGGGGGTTTTAAACCCCATTGAATAAAAAAGACATGCGAGATGCAAAGACACAGCAGAAGAACAGACCCGTCGATAATGAGATGTTCGTAGGGGGCCTTCTTGTCACACACGGGACACACCCAGGTGGGTTTCTTCTCATTCATCTGGATGTAGAGGGTGCCGTCAAATGTGTGGGGTCCACGGGGTGTGTGTGTGTGTGGTCCACGGGTGTGTGTGTGTGTGGGGGTCCACGGGTGTGTGTGTGTGTGTGGTCCACGGGGGTGTGTGTGTGTGTGTGGGTCCACGGGGTGTGTGTGTGTGTGGGGTCCACGGGGTGTGTGTGTGTGTGTGTGGTCCACGGGTGTGTGTGTGTGTGGTCCACGGGTGTGTGTGTGTGGTGGCACAGGTGTGTGTGTGTCCACGGGGTGTGTGTGTGGTGTGTGTGTGTCCACGGGTGTGTGTGTGTGTGTGTGGGCACGGGTGTGGTGGGTGTGTGTGTGTGTGTGGGTCCACGGGTGTGTGTGTGTGTGTGGTCCACGGGTGTGTGTGTGTGTGTGGTCCACGGGTGTGTGTGTGTGTGTGGTCCACGGGTGTGTGTGTGTGTGTGGGCACGGGTGTGTGTGTGTGTGTGTGTGTGGGCACGGGTGTGTGTGTGTGTGTGTGGGCACGGGTGTGTGTGTGTGGGTCCACGGGTGTGTGTGTGGGTGTGTGTGTGTGTGTGTGTGGGCACGGGTGTGTGTGTGTGTGTGTGTGGTGGTCCACGGGTGTGTGTGTGTGTGTGTGGTCCACGGGTGTGTGTGTGTGGTGGCACGGGTGTGTGTGTGTGTGGTGGCACGGTGTGTGTGTGTGTGTGGTGGCACGGGTGTGTGTGTGTGTGTGGTCCACGGGTGGTGTGTGTGTGTGGTGGCACGGGTGTGTGTGTGGTGTGGTGTGTGTGTGGTGGTCCACGGGGTGTGTGTGTGTGCGGTGGCACGGGTGTGTGTGTGTGTGTGGTGGCACGGGGTGTGTGTGTGTGTGTGGTGGCACGGTGTGTGTGTGTGTGGTGGCACGGGGTGTGTGTGTGTGTGGTGGCACGGGTGTGTGTGTGTGTGTGTGTGGTGGCACGGGGTGTGTGTGTGTGTGTGTGGCACGGGTGTGTGTGTGTGTGGTGGCACGGGGGTGTGTGTGTGTGGTGGCACAGGTGTGTGTGTGTGTGTGTGGGGGTACGAGTGTGTGTGTGTGTGTGTGGGGTACGGGTGTGTGTGTGTGTGGTGGCACAGGTGTATGTGTGTGTGTGTGTGGTGGCACAGGTGTATGTGTGTGTGTGTGGTGGAGGTACGGGTGTCAGTAAGTATGTTAATACCGGGCACAGCAGAGAGACACGGAGACTAGTGGTGGCGATCTCACTGTCAGGGTCTGCTGTCAGCTTCTCTTTGACTGTAGGGCAGAAACACACTGGATGTTACCAGACTGACACATTTACTAAATAAAGCAGAGCAGTAACACACTGGATGTTACCAGACTGACACATTTACTAAATAAAGCAGGGCAGAAACACACTGGATGTTACCAGACTGACACATTTACTAAATAAAGCAGGGAAGAAACACACCGGATGTTACCAGACTGACACATTTACTAAATAAAGCAGGGCAGAAACACACTGGGTGTTACCAGACTGACACATTTACTAAATAAAGCAGAGCAGAAACACACTGGGTGTTACCAGACTGACACATTTACTAAATAAAGCAGGGCAGAAACACACCGGATGTTACCAGACTGACACATTTACTAAATAAAGCAGGGCAGAAACACACTGGGTGTTACCAGACTGACACATTTACTAAATAAAGCAGGGCAGAAACACACTGGGTGTTACCAGACTGACACATTTACTAAATAAAGCAGGGCAGAAACACACTGGGTGTTACCAGACTGACACATTTACTAAATAAAGCAGAGCAGAAACACACTGGGTGTTACCAGACTGACACATTTACTAAATAAAGCAGGGCAGAAACACACCGGATGTTACCAGACTGACACATTTACTAAATAAAGCAGGGCAGAAACACACTGGGTGTTACCAGACTGACACATTTACTAAATAAAGCAGGGCAGAAACACACTGGGTGTTACCAGACTGACACATTTACTAAATAAAGCAGGGCAGAAACACACTGGGTGTTACCAGACTGACACATTTACTAAATTAAGCAAGCTAATCAATGGCAGCTCTAATGGCAGAGGGACACATACTGAGTGCTCTGGAGTGGTCGGGGTTGCGGATGCCTTTAGCTCGTAGTCTCTGCAGCAGAGCGGTCGAGCTCTGCTGTCGCACCAGATACACAGCCATGGAAAAACTCTGCAGACAGACAACAGGAAGTGTTAAGACATTTACAACATGGGTGTGGAAACATATTCAAATTATTCGTCATCAGACAAGAGCGTAATTACTAGGAATACCCATACGCCTATCTAATGTTCAATACCAATAACCATAATAATCTGAGAACATCTTGGCCCTGTCTTTAAGCAGTTAATGATACTTTTCTTTAGAGGTCCTTTGCTTAACCAAACCATCTGATCTCACTCATGTTCCAGCCATGTTCACCTGACACGTGTTGCTTTATGGCATGTTGCTCATTGCGTTTACATCATAGACTAATAGATTGTATTATTATACATTATACTTTTTGTTCTTGGCCAGTATCGGACCCTAGTAATCGCTGTGATGTACCACCCTAGTAATCGCTGTGATGTACCACCCTAGTAATCGCTGTGATGTACCACCCTAGTAATCACTGTGATGTACCACCCTAGTAATCACTGTGATGTACCACCCTAGTAATCACTGTGATGTACTACCCTAGTAATCACTGTGATGTACCACCCTAGTAATCGCTGTGATGTACCACCCTAGTAATCGCTGTGATGTACCACCCTAGTAATCGCACCCTAGTAATCGCTGTGATGTACCACCCTAGTAATCGCTGTGATGTACCACCCTAGTAATCGCTGTGATGTACCACCCTAGTAATCGCTGTGATGTACCACCCTAGTAATCACTGTGATGTACTACCCTAGTAATCACTGTGATGTACTACCCTAGTAATCGCTGTGATGTACCACCCTAGTAATCGCTGTGATGTACCACCCTAGTAATCGCTGTGATGTACCACCCTAGTAATCACTGTGATGTACCACCGCTGTGATGTACCACCCTAGTAATCGCTGTGATGTACCACCCTAGTAATCACTGATGATGTACCACCTAGTAATCACTGTGATGTACTACCCCTAGTAATCACTGTGATGTACCACCCTAGTAATCACTGTGATGTACCACCCTAGTAATCACTGTGATGTACCACCCTAGTAATCGCTGTGATGTGATGTACCACCCTAGTAATCGCTGTGATGTACCACCCTAATCGCTGTGATGTACCACCCTAGTAATCGCTGTGATGTACCACCCTAGTAATCGCTGTGATGTACTGTGATGTACCCCCTAGTAATCACTGTGATGTACCACCCTAGTACCCTAGTAATCGCTGTGATGTACCACCCTAGTAATCACTGTGATGTACCACCCTAGTAATCGCTGTGATGTACCACCCTAGTAATCACTGTGATGTACCACCCTAGTAATCACTGTGATGTACTACCCTAGTAATCACTGTGATGTACCACCCTAGTAATCACTGTGATGTACCACCCTAGTAATCACTGTGATGTACCACCCTAGTAATCGCTGTGATGTACCACCCTAGTAATCGCTGTGATGTACCACCCTAGTAATCGCTGTGATGTACCACCCTAGTAATCGCTGTGATGTACCACCCTAGTAATCGCTGTGATGTACCACCCTAGTAATCACTGTGATGTACTACCCTAGTAATCACTGTGATGTACTACCCTAGTAATCACTGTGATGTACTACCCTAGTAATCGCTGTGATGTACTACCCTAGTAATCGCTGTGATGTACCACCCTAGTAATCGCTGTGATGTACTACCCTAGTAATCACTGTGATGTACCACCTAGTAATCACTGTGATGTACCACCCTAGTAATCACTGTGATGTACCACCCTAGTAATCACTGTGATGTACCACCCTAGTAATCACTGTGATGTAACCCTCTGTGATGTACTGTGATGTGTGTAATCGCTGTGATGTACTACCCTGTAATCGCTGTGATG
This sequence comes from Dallia pectoralis, assembly GCA_029465975.1. Classification (NCBI taxonomy): domain Eukaryota; kingdom Metazoa; phylum Chordata; class Actinopteri; order Esociformes; family Umbridae; genus Dallia; species Dallia pectoralis. The sequence goes on from CM055740.1 coordinate 1,266,663, forward strand.
TACCACCCTAATCGCTGTGATGTACCACCTAGTAATCGCTGTGATGTCACTGTGATGTACCACCTAGTAATCGCTGTGATGTACCACCCTAATCATCGCTGTGATGTACCACCCTAGTAATCACTGTGATGTACTACCCTAGTAATCGCTGTGATGTACCACCCTAGTAATCACTGTGATGTACCACCCTAGTAATCACTGTGATGTACCACCCTAGTAATCACTGTGATGTACCACCCTAGTAATCACTGTGATGTACTACCCTAGTAATCACTGTGATGTACTACCCTAGTAATCGCTGTGATGTACTACCCTAGTAATCGCTGTGATGTACTACCCTACATGCAACAGGCCTAAACACAAAGGGAACACCTATATAAATAATGTGATGACCTCTGCCCTTACCCTGCCTATCTCCAAGGTCCAGGAGACAACGATAGTGTTGGGTACTGTGGTGGAGAGTCTGACCAGGGACGTGATGTTGATGGGGCGACTCGGACGTTTGGGTTCCACTCCGTTTTTTGTGGGAGGAAGGTATCCCTGGGGAGGAAGAGGAGAATCCCAGTCACAGTCAGTTCAAGTAAATACACCATACAGGAAGTTCCTGTCCCTGTCTGACTCATGAATGTCAGAGCCCCCAACCGTTAGCGAGCCCCCAACCGTCAGCGAGCCCCCAACCGTCAGCGAGCCCCCAACCGTCAGCGAGCCCCCAACCGTCAGCGAGCCCCCAACCGTCAGCGAGCCCCCAACCGTCAGCGAGCCCCCAACCGTCAGCGAGCCCCCAACCGTCAGCGAGCCCCCAACCGTCAGCGAGCCCCCAACCGTCAGCGAGCCCCCAACCGTCAGCGAGCCCCCAACCGTCAGCGAGCCCCCAACCGTCAGCGAGCCCCCAACCGTCAGAGAGCCCCCAACCGTCAGAGAGCCCCCAACCGTCAGAGAGCCCCCAACCGTCAGAGAACCCCGAACGTCAGAGAACCCCCGAACGTCAGAGAGCACCCAACCGTCAGAGAGCCCCCAACCGTCAGAGAGCCCCCAACCGTCAGAGAGCCCCCAACCGCTAGAGAGCCCCCAACCGTTAGCGAGCCCCCAACCGTTAGCGAGCCCCCAACCGTTAGCGAGCCCCCAACCGTTAGCGAGCCCCCAACCGTTAGCGAGCCCCCAACCGTTAGCGAGCCCCCAACCGTTAGCGAGCCCCCAACCGTTAGCGAGCCCCCAACCGTTAGCGAGCCCCCAACCGTTAGCGAGCTCCTCACTCTCTGGGCATACACCAAAGACACATCCATTCCAATAAGCAAAAACACACAAAAAATAAACCTTTAATCCACATGCACAAATGCATCCAAAAAGCCAGTCCGGTTACCGTCGCCTAGTAACCGGGTAACGTCGCCAGGTCACCATGTCATGGCTGATGAGAAAATAATTCAGGAAGTGAACTCACTGGGAGGTTGCAGGGCTTGCTGTTCACTTTCACACACAGGTTGGAAGGGAAATGGTCTTCCTGAGGACAGCTAGTCTCTGACAAACAGAACCTAAAAGAACAATGTCTGATTAACCTGGGAGACCAATAACACTAATTAATGCTAGACATTTATATTATCTGGACACAATTTCATCTAAAGTAGTTTCATTATGACAGGGTGCCATCCATTCTGTTCTACAATGCATTACTTTAACCAGGCGAGCAGCCAATTTGCCGGATTTACCAGTCGACTGCACTTAGTGGGCAGGTCCTGCTTTCATTAGAGGCACCAGCAGTAGGAAGCCTTACCGTAACTGAACCTGGACTGCAAAGTCACATTTAGTCCCAGAGATGTCCCTGCACAGAGACAGATGTGTTAGGAGATTATTGAACATTTAGTCCCAGAGATGTCCCTGCAGTGTGTGTGTGTGTGTGTGTGTGTGTGTACTAAAACCAGTAACATCCTCTTTCTGACAGCCGCTACATGTTTTAGTGGAGGGTTGTTCTTTCTAAATGTGTTCCTCTTCACTTTGTGTGTGTGTGTGTTGTTCCTCTTCACTTGTGTGTGTGTGTGTGTGTTGTTCCTCTTCACTTATGTGTGTGTGTGTGCGTGTTGTTCCTCTTCACTTATGTGTGTGTGTGTGCGTGTTGTTCCTCTTCACTTATGTGTGTGTGTGTGCGTGTTGTTCCTCTTCACTTATGTGTGTGTGTGTGTGATGTTCCTCTTCACTTATGCGTGCGTGCGTGTGTGTGTGATGTTCCTCTTCACTTATGCACGCGTGTGTGTGTGTGTGTTGTTCCTCTTCACTTATGTGTGTGTGTGTGTTGTTCCTCTTCACTTATGCGTGTGTGTGTGTGTGTGTGTGTGTGTTGTTCCTCTTCACTTATGCGTGTGTGCGTGTGTGATGTTCCTCTTCACTTATGCGTGTGTGTGTGTGTGTGGTTCCTCTTCACTTATGTGTGCGTGTGTGTGTGTGTTGTTCCTCTTCACTTATGTGTGTGTGTGTGCGTGTTGTTCCTCTTCACTTATGTGTGTGTGTGTGTGCGTGTTGTTCCTCTTCACTTATGTGTGTGTGTGTGCGTGTTGTTCCTCTTCACTTATGTGTGTGTGTGTGTGATGTTCCCCTTCACTTATGCGTGCGTGCGTGTGTGTGTGATGTTCCTCTTCACTTATGCACGCGTGTGTGTGTGTGTTGTTCCTCTTCACTTGTGTGTGTGTGTGTGATGTTCCTCTTCACTTATGCGTGTGTGTGTGATGTTCCTCTTCACTTATGCACGCGTGTGTGTGTGTGTGTTGTTCCTCTTCACAAATGTGTGTGTGTGTGATGTTCCTCTTCAATTATGCGTGTATGTGTGTTGTTCCTCTTCACTTACATGGAGCTGCTAATCTGCTGGACCTGCTGAGGGGTCAATGCAAATGCATAACATGTCTCCTGAAACCGCTGACTGTTGTCTGTGGCTGTGGACAGGAAAACAAATAGGAGAGGGAGTTGTGGGGGGAGGAGAAAGAGGAGGAGGGAGGGAGAAGGGAAGAGGAGGGGAGAGAGGGGAAGAGGAGAGGGATATGAGGAGGAGAGAGAGAGAGAGAAACAGGGAGCAGGTTAACACACAGCAAACAAGACAGCTCACTGGGATCTGGTGGAACTGCAGATGCATCATGGGAATTGCGGTCCACCTACTCACCCAGGCTTGTGGGTTTGATGAGCTCGTCCAGCACGTCATAGAAGGGCAGCCTCTGCAGCTTGATGTCAGGGTGCACTGGATGCATGGAGGAGGGCAGGTGTGGGAGTCCCAGCTCGTGTTTGGGCCCCAGGAGGGAGACGGGCAGGGAGAGAGGGGAGGAGGTGCCGTGGCCATCGAACCCCAGCGAGGCCAGTCCCCCGGGCAGGCTGGAGGTAGAGTGGACGCTGGGCATGGCCAGATCCACCGGAGACACCATCTTGGTGGGGAAGCGGCGTCTGTAGAGCTCCTTGACTTTCATCTGGACAGCGGGGCTGCAGCCGGCCTTCAGCAGGTGGAGGGCTTTGGTCAACAGTTCGTGTTTGCGTCCGTGCTTGTTGCGTCCCGCGTAGCCTAGTAACACCTGTAGCTCTGAAACACGAAGGCTCATCACCATTTGCTGCACACCGGAGGAAAAGAAAAGACGCCGGATCAGCGGTGGGATCCTGGGATACGCCCAATTTGTTCTGCTTAAGAGACACGTTCAAAAGGCACGTGAACGTTTATACGGAAGCTGCAGGATGCCTCCCAGTACATGGCAGATGGTGTGATTGAGATAAGATATTGGACGATTAAATCACGTGTTCGGCAGAATCTGCTATTTTAGTCACTTAATCTTCTAGCACCATACAGCCTCCATTACAGGGGCCAGTTTTTCAGAAATATTTTGGATCCTCTTTCATGCTATCTAGGTATGAGCAGGCCCACCAAGCAAGCTGTAGTACCATCTCTACAATGTAAAGAGGTAAACAGAAATAAATTACACGGCATATAATTGATTAATTTATTTAACTGTTATTTTACCAGGTTATCGGTTATTGGGAACCAATTTTCAATAAAGGCCTGTAAGTAAAGGTACAGTGATTAAAAAGAATAAAAACTGCATAATAACTACATTTTATGCATTTTTGGTTTACTTCCAAATATAAACACCTTACCAAACAATAGTGAATTTAACATGTTGAACCTTTGGTTTTTAGACGTTAAAATGGTATTTAAAGCTTCCTCACCTTAAATACGTTGAAATGTTTTGGTGGTAGTGCCTTTCACCTTTCTAGTGGGATGGAGATTGTCCTGTTTTTGGGGATGAGATCTATTCAACACAGTCAGTTCCTGAGTTTGGTGAAGCGCAAAATCACCTCAAAATCTGGATTATCTATCAGAATTGCTGACCAAGACTTTATCCCTATCTGGCAAATCAGAAACCCAATTTATCTGTATATTAACTGTAAAGCTAATCCTATCAAACCAGAGTAACCAATCAGATAACCTTTGAAAAACCAGCCCCCTGGCTCATGAGACACAACAGTCTGAAGCAGGCTACATGAGACACAACAGCCTGAAGCAGGCTACATGAGACACAACAGCCTGAAGCAGGCTACATGAGACACAACAGCCTGAAGCAGGCTACATGAGACACAACAGCCTGAAGCAGGCTACATGAGACACAACAGCCTGAAGCAGGCTACATGAGACACAACAGCCTGAAGCAGGCTACATGAGACACAACAGCCTGAAGCAGGCTACATGAGACACAACAGCCTGAAGCAGGCTACATGAGACACAACAGCCTGAAGCAGGCTACATGAGACACAACAGCCTGAAGCAGGCTACATGAGACACAACAGCCTGAAGCAGGCTACATGAGACACAACAGCCTGAAGCAGGCTACATGAGACACAACAGCCTGAAGCAGGCTACATGAGACACAACAGCCTGAAGCAGGCTACATGAGACACAACAGCCTGACGCAGGCTACATGAGACACAACAGCCTGACGCAGGCTACATGAGACAACAGCCTGACGCAGGCTACATGAGACACAACAGCCTGAAGCAGGCTACATGAGACACAACAGCCTGAAGCAGGCTACATGAGACACAACAGCCTGAAGCAGGCTACATGAGACACAACAGCCTGAAGCAGGCTACATGAGACACAACAGCCTGAAGCAGGCTACATGAGACAACAGCCTGAAGCAGGCTACATGAGACAACAGCCTGAAGCAGGCTACATGAGACACAACAGCCTGAAGCAGGCTACATGAGACACAACAGCCTGAAGCAGGCTACATGGGACACAACAGCCTGAAGCAGGCTACATGGGACACAACAGCCTGAAGCAGGCTACATGAGACACAACAGCCTGAAGCAGGCTACATGAGACACAACAGCCTGAAGCAGGCTACATGAGACACAACAGCCTGAAGCAGGCTACATGAGACACAACAGCCTGAAGCAGGCTACATGAGACACAACAGCCTGACGCAGGCTACATGAGACACAACAGCCTGACGCAGGCTACATGAGACACAACAGCCTGACGCAGGCTACATGAGACAACAGCCTGACGCAGGCTACATGAGACACAACAGCCTGAAGCAGGCTACATGAGACACAACAGTCTGAAGCAGGCTACATGAGACACAACAGCCTGAAGCAGGCTACATGAGACACAACAGTCTGAAGCAGGCTACATGAGACACAACAGCCTGAAGCAGGCTACATGAGACAAAATAGGTCTTACTAAAGAATGTCCAACAAGACATAATACTACAAAAGGAGTTCCATTAAAGTATGTCCAGCATTTGTATTTAACAAATTAATTTGAGTCCTAATACATGTGGTGTTAAATCAGCTGTAGAGATAGGGGCAGGAAAGGGTAAATCACCACAGCACATTATGCTACCAGGCAACAACAAGCAACCAAGGTTAAATAACAGGTCAGACGTACTACCAAGGTAACGATTAGTATACATTCAAATGGCTCTGATGCAAACCTACAACAAGTGTTCCTACTGGACAAGTGCTGGTGTGGCCCTTTGTGTTTTTCAGCATTTGCTATGCTTGAGAAAAACCTCTGTTCAGGGCCCGTTAGGATACTGACAGGACAAATGAACCAAAAGCACAGTGGATCAAAAACGAACAACAAATAGTAACACTATAGTAAACACTCTTCAATTTTTACAACTTACAAACACGGAAATACTGTTTTGAGTCGTCTAGAAAAGTATAGTACACAACCAATGAACATTAAATATATTTTGACTAATGAGTATGAAGTAGAAATAACTTTGTATTTGTACTTCGCTTGTTCTGCCACTAGAACATCAATGGAACAGCTCTGTACACGCACACAAACACCAAATCCCCACAGGTGTGTTAACAGATGTCTCTGTGTCAGTGCAAGGTACAGACAAATACACAGGTTGTATTTCTGACCACACATCCCAGACTAGCCTATTGCGATAATTGCGCATTTGTTCTCACTAACTAATATGCTACAAAGTGACATGTAAATAAATGCCCGGTGGCCTGTCAGCTAGCATAGGTAGATTGAAGCGCCTGATATCACAGATATTATCCTAGATATTATCCTACCCTAGACTTCACGATGCAAAAAAATAATGCTAAAAGCTAACATACTATTTGGACCGTATTTATAGTGCGGCTAGTTTGCTATATGATTTGGCAAAGATAACCCGATAATTATCTAAGATATCGTAACTATCTATGACTAACCATACATGACTAACCATACATGACTAACCATTTATGACTAACCATGGTTGTTATGTTAAAGCTTCATCACTTGCTCACTAGCCACCATCAGTTGGAAAACCGCTTTCGAAGATTGCAGACAGAAAATACACAAATAGAAGAGAAGTGAATGCTAATTATAGATGTAAGAGGTCCGTGTATTTCTACATATCGAATGTATATGTGTACGTCCTGGACCGCAGAAACCCAATAAACGCTCCCTGTATTAGTATCGTTTTAAACATCACCCACCTGTAGTGACACGTCACTCTCATCATTAGTTAATCTGCGTTAGTTAACGTGGAAGAATAGAGACATTCAACTAGAGGACAGTTGCTCCCATAAAGCTATCCAAATCCGCTAAACATCTGTTACTAACACAGTGTTAGGACCGTCTGGTCTAGACCGATTAGCCCGGTTAAGCTCATGGGCAAGCTACAATGCTAACTAGCGTCCAATAATGGTTGGTTAGTTACAAAATGTCCAACAATAGCGGGAGAATAGTGTTGTTTTGGTAAGTATAATGAGATTCCAACATTTAATAAAATATTTGTGACATAAGCTAACTAATAAGTTAACAACACAACTATCTAACATTAGCTAACTAGTTCGCTAGCAGTAGCCGCTATTTCAGCAATAATCAACCTGGTAGCTAACATTCGCTAACTAGTTCGTTAGCCGCTAGGTAAGCAATAATCAACCTGGTAGCTAACATTTGCTAACTAGTTAGCTAGCCGGTAGTTCAGCAATAATCAACCTGGTAGCTAACATTAGCTAACTAATTCGCTAGCTACTAGACGCTAGTTCAGCAATAATCAACCTGTAACTAACATTAGCTAACTAGTTCGTTAGCTGCTAGCCGCTAGTTCAGCAATAATCAACCTGGTAGCTAACAATAACATAGCTAGCTACGACTTCCAATAGGTTGTTTATACAAAAATAACGACATAACCGAACACCAACAAACTCAACTGTAAAATGTATATGATTTAAACTATTAGTAAACCGCGCGGATGACTTTAATACACAGTACAGTTTTTTGTTGTCAAATGTAATTTGGGTCTACGGGTTACCTTCAGTTCCGCACTCTCCGCCATCTTGTAACTCTAAGCGCAGGCGTGATAACCACCCGCACGTGAAAGGGACGAGGAGAGGTGACGAGGAAGCAGACTGGTTTGGTTTGGGTGCGTCTCTGTTTAGTTGCACATACCACGCGTCCTTTTTCCTTGTATCCTTGTACAAACCCATTGGATTTAAACAAAGATATATCCCACGGTGATGATACAGTCTTCGGTTCAGATATCTTTAATGTATCCCCCAAGGGCAGTTTGTTTTCAAAAGTAATCTAACCAGATTATTAATTTGAGCCAGTGAATAGAAATACATAAAATGACTAGAAAGGCTTACTAATGAAATTGTTAATTGCATGAATTATGTCTATATGAATAATTTATTTTCCAACTGGCAAAATGAAGATGACTCAGATGAATAAAAACAACCTTTGAAAAGATTCCCAGAGTATTAGAAATGTTTAAAGAGTAGCTACACTCTGAAATAGTATGTACACCCACTCAAAAGTAGTATTTTTTAAATGTTTATTTGGACATATCGATGAAACTATTGACCGATGTAGGTTACAACAGGATAGATAACCTTTATAATGCTACCTATTAAAAGTTAGCTTTTAGTTAGTTCGTTTTTATAACCAGTAATACAACTGTGCTGCCTGCTATTACTGGCACTCGGGTTGTTGCAAAGCAACCCGTTTTTCCTTTTGAAAGGATGAAACTACACGTGGTTGTCAATTACTCACCACAGAATCTTGCTTGCTGCACTTACTGCTGCAATGGAAACCATTTAAAGCATGTTGTGTTTACAGTGAACTCAGTCTCACTTCCAAGCACAGACTATTGCTCTGTATTAGCTAGACTATTGCTCTGTATTTGCTAGACTATTGCTCTGTATTAGCTAGACTATTGCTCTGTATTAGCTAGACTATTGCTCTGTATTAGTTAGACTATTGCTCTGCATTAGTTAGACTATTGCTCTGTATTAGCTAGACTATTGCTCTGTATTTGCTAGACTCTGTGGAGTCCCGAGGCAGACCTTCTGTTTATGGTGTCAGAGAGTCAGAGTATTTGTTGTTAGTTTCCACTAATTGATTGCCTCATTGTTCATTATTTATATAATATTTCACGGCACAGCCGGATTAACCATTTTTTATGCCCAGGGCAACAAGACTCAAGGGCCCCCAACCCCGCCCCAAAGCAAGTCCCTATCATCAAGAGCATGTCCCTAAACTTACGATCACGTTAATGCCCTACTACTACTATATATTCTCAAAGTCCCTATCATCAAGAGCATGTCCCTAAACTTAAGATCACGTTAATGCCCTATTACTATATATTCATAAAGACCCTACCATCAAGAGCATGTCCCTAAACTTAAGATCACGTTAATGCCCTACTACTATATATTCATAAAGACCCTACCATCAAGAGCATGTCCCTAAACTTAAAGAATATTACAGTACAATTTTGTTTTAACAATTTGGCCTTAGAACTGGCCTCTTTAAAACTGAACTCATAAACACACAAATATTTTATTATTATCATTATACTTTGCTTTAAAGGGTAACAACACAACGCTATAGAGGAAAAACTTAGGCTTATACACGTCTATTAACTTTTATATATTTTCCTTTGCTTAACAGGTGACCCTTACACACTGGACTCCTTGACTTAAATTGTGTAAACTCAAAACATTTAATGCTATCAAAGATTCATTGTTTTAAAGTAATTAATTATAACAGATTACTAAGTGGCCTTGCTTCTAGACTTCAAATATGCAAACTGGTGCACAACATCATCAAAATACATTTCAACAACTTCATGTTCTATGGCCAGCAAAGAAAGCGCAGTAAGTCTTCTCTGTGACATTGTGGTTCTTGAAACATTGTTTACTCGTTTAAGACCTCTCATCCTCACAATTAGAGACAGGCAGTGTTAAGAACATTTGTTTGCAACATTTAAATTCGGAAAAAGTTGTCTTAAGGCCATTCGTTTCCAGAATGTGCAACAACTGAGCAGGGGAAGTGTCACATGACACAAAGTGAGTGAACTGAATGAGTTCGTCTGCTAGGCACACATCTAGGTCAGTCGGATAAGTGGAATTTAGCCTCACAGCTCGTTCGTGCACATCTGGGGTGGAATCGACGATAACAGAGGTTAATAGGTCACTGCACAAAAAAACCTATTGAGATTTCCAGTATTTTGATGTATTTTAAAAACGTAAAATGTTTTATTTTGAAAAACCAAATTCTGTGCAACATGTGAAAGACCTTCGTAGACAATACGAGAGTAAATTGAGGTTTCCAAGTGATTTCACAAAAATATAGATTTTTTTAAAAAATGTTTATTAAACGTCTCTTACACCATTTCCTTAAAAAAACAAAGCTGTGCAAAATGTGGGTGTCCTCTATAAAACAATCTGAGAGTGGTTTGAATTAATAACGTTGAGACTTGTACTTTAGAGACGGTCCCTAACTATAAGCACACGGAGGTTTCTCTCGGTCGATCACCGCGGTGTAGTGAGGCTGCTTGCGGGAAAACCGGACCTGATCTCGGCCTCCGACTATCCGTTGAATATCCAATATCGAACATCCAACCAACTTTACCTCGGTCTGAGATGAAGCTAATATATTTGTGAGGGAATTTCTCGTACTATAAAAACTAACCTTGCGAGAATGGTTTAAATTATGCGCAATCCCCGCAATCCCGCACCGAAATGCAACCCCTGTTCCACAGAGCCCAGTGCCCCTTAGATGTTATGTGCCCCTGGGCAAGTGCCCAGTTGCCCTAATGGTTAATCCGGCCCTGTTTCACGGGACCAGAGCTGCCTGGATGCCCCACCGTTTTCTATCAGTTCCCATCATTGGCCAACAGATGTCGCTGTTGTACTTCAGAAAACCCCAATAAAAACAATGTCATTTCAAATGATAGTGAAGCGGATTAAGCCAATACTGTGCTGTTCATATAATTTGCTTGTTCTTAAAAGGTTAAAGGCTCAGTACAGTTCAGACTGATTCATGAAAGTAATATTTGTATCACTCTTACCTTCTGAAATATGAATTCTGTCCTACTTGTAAAAAATATATTTAAAGATTATTTCCCGTAGCTCATGAGTTGGAGGATGTCAGTAATACAGTGGGCTAAGGAAGTGTTCTATATAGGGAATACTTAAGTTTTGGACAACTTGCATTCAAATGTCCCTTATGGCCCCAACCCAAATGACAGCTCTAGTCCAATCTGACTGAAACCCTGTTAACCCTATGGCCCAATCCCAAAATAAAATTAATGTCCTTGTGGAGATCTAAGCTTTTTGTAACAGCGCTACCTTGTACTTGTGTGAGTATCCCATTTTGTAATTGGTGTGTAGTGCTTAAGACTTCCATGTGCCCCTTCAGACCCACTGAGCTTCTTAACTGCACTAAATGCTAGCCCAGCTACCACTAAAAGCTAACCTAGATACCACTAAAAGCTTGTCCAGCTACCGCTAAAAGCTAGTCCAGCTACCGCTAAAACCTAGCCCTGCTACCGTTAAAAGCTAGCCCAGCTACCATTAAAAGCTAGCCCAGCTACCACTAATGAATCAGTGTTATGGTCAAAGCTGGACTGTATATGATGTTATGATATCATTATAAATTACATCTTCGTCTACGATGCTGTGAAGTCTTTGTTAGGCCTTGTTAGGCCACGTCTATGATGCTGTGGCGTCCATGTTAGGCCACGTCTATGATGCTGTGGCGTCCATGTTAGGCCACGTCTATGATGCTGTGGCGTCCATGTTAGGCCACGTCTATGATGCTGTTGCGTCCATGTTAGGCTACGTCTATGATGCTGTGGCGTCCATGTTAGGCCACGTCTATGATGCTGTGGCGTCCATGTTAGGCCACGTCTATGATGCTGTGGCGTCCATGTTAGGCCACGTCTATGATGCTGTGGCGTCCATGTTAGGCCACGTCTATGATGCTGTGGCGTCCATGTTAGGCCACGTCTATGATGCTGTGGCGTCCAAGTTAGGCCACGTCTAAATTGTTGTGACATCTTTGTTAGGCTGCAGACAGGTTGTTACGAAGTCGGAGACTTTGTCGGGGCATCTTTTTCACCGGCACACTGTGGAACTGGAACCCACAACCGTGGCGCCACACAGCCACCGAGCTACATGAGGCCTTGTATGTACTGTGATGGATATTAATTGGAGCTCACTCTGAGTTTAATTCAGTCATGCTTGTCTTTCACAAAACAGCAACCAAAGCCTCCAGAATCACAGGTTTTAATGCACAGATAAGTAATCCAGGATTCTAATTTTAAAGTGCATCAAATGTAAACAAAGTTGCAGAACGACAATGATAATTACAACATTGAGAACATAAACTACTTAGATTTAAATGACATGATACTTAAATGGTTACATTGAACTAACAAAAACTGACAGAGAATAAATAAAAGTAATTGCACTTGGCCTCTAAATATATATTTAATATATTGTATACATATTTATATAGTCTTTACAGGATTACTTTATATAAATATGTATACAGTCTGACAGCACACTTCCTTTAGCTTTTCTTCTGGTATTGTGATGTCAACCAGCCAGATCTTATGTCTTATCATCAAAATGCTAAACTGATCATAGATCATTACTTGGAGTAGGGATGCATACTTCTGTCATTCCCAATATTCCCAGGTCTTCCAGAAATGTACACGGTATGTATGTTTATTTATTTGGATGCCTGTGAGCTCCTTTCTAAGAAGCAACAGCCTTTCCTAGAATTTAGCTAGAAGATGTGAAAACTTCCAACATAATTTTTTTGGGGAAAAACATGGAATATTTGTAAAGTTTGTGGAAAAGCAGGGTGATCCACTGTCTATATAATATGATGTATTATAATCTATAAGGTCAACCTGATCCTGGATCTGGTACCCCTGTCTAAATAATATGATATATATAATATGATGTATTGTAGTCTACACAGTTGAGCTGTTCCTGGGTCAGCAGTTAGGGTGGCAGTAGGGGAGGTTTGAAGGAGCAGGTTCCAGTGCAGTGCCGAGGAGTCAGCATCTTACAGGAGAAATGATGTAGAGCGTCGTGAGCTCCTAGGAACAAAAGGAGTAAAGTATTAAACAAAGATAAAAGGTGTGTCACATTTACTGTATATAGAATTTATATTGTTTAGTAGAGTATTAAACAAAGATAAAATGTCTGTCACATTTACTGTGTATAGAATTTATATTGTTTAGTAGAGTATTAAACAAAGATAAAAGCTCTGTCACATTTACTGTATATAGAATTTATATTGTTTAGTAGAGTATTAAACAAAGATAAAATGTCTGTCACATTTACTGTGTATAGAATTTATATTGTTTAGTAGAGTATTAAACAAAGATAAAAGCTCTGTCACATTTACTGTATATATAATTTATATTGTTTAGTAGAGTATTAAACAAAGATAAAAGCTCTGTCACATTTACTGTATATAGAATTTATATTGTTTAGTAGAGTATTAAACAAAGATAAAATGTCTGTCACATTTACTGTATATAGAATTTATATTGTTTAGTAGAGTAGTAAATAATGATAAAAGGTGTGTCACATTTACTGTATAGAATTGATATTGATGTTAACGAATGTATGTAGGCCTACCTACTTTGTTTTCAGTTAATAAAACTGACCTATAACTTGTATATATTACTTGTTATATTCATGGTTCGTATGATTCAAGGCCATGAGCTAAAATGTAATAATTAATATTCAGATTATTGATCTGTCTGACTTAAAACATCCATTCATTAATCAGAGTGACTGAATCTTCACCAGGGAACGTTTAACGTTTAAACTCTGCTGTATACATTTTTTTTTGTTAAAAAAAATTCGCTCAATATAATATGCGTCTATTTTCACGATTTGTGTTTTATCTGATATATTCATCAATTGGTGTTTGACTAGGTAAATAAAACAATATCTGTTAATTCCTTAATTTACTACTTACACAAGTGTCCTATATTATGTCCACACATTGTAAACATAATTTTGCATAATACATATTTAGAAACTATTAAAATGCTTACTTTAGTAGTCCCATTTTACATCTAGTCAAATTAATAGACAGACTCAAACATTTTAGTTGGAATATTTTCCAGAGATAAACATCGAATTGTAATAATAGACTGCTCTGGATAAATGCGAATCACCTCGAACAACATGGAGCTGCTGAACCATCTCTTCTCTGTATGACAGCTCTCTTTTCATTTGATCTTGGAAATTATCTGGGGAACAATAGCGATATAATTTAATCCTCAATAAACAGTACAATATACCGGCCAATTGGAAATACGGTGGTCTAACACACATCATTATCCGGGGGATATTTTTAATAGCTTCCTGAATTATCATCGCAGGGGCACAATTATTTATAGGTAAGCGTGAAAAATGTAATATACATTTAAACATTTTAAGAATGCTGATCAAGCATGCTGTTGTGAGAAACCCCTAACGCACATGTCTTTACTTTTTAAATGTTGGAATTCTCGTTCCAATTTCTTTCTGAGCTCCACTTGTTCAGCGAGCTGTTTCTGCAATTCCTCTGTCGAAAAGGAAAACATGAGTTAAAAAGAGAATTAATACGAGGTGTAAATGCCTGCGGGGTATAGGCTAAACGGTGTAGGATAATTCATGTTAAACGATTCATGTTAAGTGATTGGTTAAGCCCGGGGGTAAAAGCTATTGTTCTGTTCAATTCAGTAGAAATAGTTCAGTCACATAAGGGATATACTATTCAACAGCACAGCCTATTTTAACAAAAGGACAACTGTTTGAAATGTGTAAGATTTAACACTAATAATAACAACGGCATGCCTTACCTTTTGCCATTTTCTCTACATCTAGGCCAATCTGTGTAACCCCGCTATCAGTCTGCGTTGACTCCTCTCCTAAACAGAAACAGCATTTATTTATAAAATATTTAATATAAATGAAGACAATAAAATACAGGGATACATATTAAGTAAATAATTCTTGAAATAATGCTAGAAATAATGCTTGAAATTGCCAACATGTTTTCCAGTCTAAATGCCTTTATCTGCTCACAATAGACTGATAAATAGCGTGTTACCCTCGGGTTCCTCTCTCTCCTCACTGCTTTGACCGCTATAAGATTTCGTTTCAACTTCGTCCACAGTTGAAGATGGTTCCTCTCTACGTGAGCTGTCATCTAGTAACGACAACAAATCCATTGGAAATCAATAAGAGTCCCGTTCCTTTTTACGAAATGTATTTTATTGCACCATATTGTGAGAACAACAACCACATTATCCAACCTTTTGATTCCACAGTTTCAGTCTTGTAAATCGTTGCTGAACGAAAGGCGTATGGACTGCTGTTTAGTTGCATGTCACTTCTATCCGGTGTATAAACCTAAATATAAAACGGACAACATTACAATGAACACGATTGGTGGACTGTGTGACTAATTCAAATGTGTAACTTCTGAATAAAGTCTATTATTGTGTCGTGAAATTGAACTGTCCTTGATTCTCTGTAATTAAATCAAACAAAGCCAACGCATGTTAAAGTGTGACAAATGTTGGACTAATTAATGGAGGATAGTGAAGCTTTAACCTCATATCATTAAATTCTAATTCAGACACATTATTATGGGACGTCTAATAGAGACCAATATCAGAAACTCACTTTAGCATAGGGTGTGATATTTATCAGTAACTCACTTTATCATAGGGTGTGATATTTATCAGGAACTCACTTTATCATAGGGTGTGATATTTATCAGTAACTCACTTTATCATAGGGTGTGATATTTATCAGTAACTCACTTTATCATAGGGTGTGGTATTTATCAGTAACTCTCTTTATCATAGGGTGTGCTATTTATCAGTAACTCACTTTATCATAGGGTGTGATATTTATCAGTAACTCACTTTATCATAGGGTGTGGTATTTATCAGTAACTCTCTTTATCATAGGGTGTGATATTTATCAGTAACTCACTTTATCATAGGGTGTGCTATTTATCAGTAACTCACTTTATCATAGGGTGTGATATTTATCAGTAACTCACTTTATCATAGGGTGTGGTATTTATCAGTAACTCACTTTATCATAGGGTGTGGTATTTATCAGTAACTCACTTTATCATAGGGTGTGATATTTATCAGTAACTCACTTTATCATAGGGTGTGCTATTATTGCTAGAAGACAAACTAGCAATATGTAGTGGTGAGTTCATTCTCTGTGAGGTTCGATCTACAGCCACATGGTCTGTCTCAGGGTCAGATCCCTGGCCGAACGGTGACCCTGCACCCCGAGTCAGGTTTAGAACCGGGCCAGGCGGATTCCTGTGCTTCTCCACGGGATGCGAAAGGGACTCCTCTTCCTCTTGTAACTTATGGGTCTCCACGTCCACATCCGGCTCGTCCACATCCGGCTCGTCCACGCTGTCCACGCTGCCGGGCGACAATGACCTGTAGCTCGAACTCTCGCTCAGGAAGTCGGGTGACAGATACCCAGTCCCCGGCCCGCTGTACGTCACCTGGTTACAGTAAAGCTTGGCTATACTATCTGCGTCTTTGATGACCGGCCTGAAAGCTGACACGTAGCTGTTTTTCCGCGGTAGGACGGGTATTATACCTTCCAGCGACCTCGCCTCCTGACCGGCCTTCTCATTCCGGGCTGAGTGCGTGCTGGAGCCACTCTCACTGTCCACCAGGTGGTCCTTCGGCGTGGTGCTTCTTCGGTCGCTCTGCTCGCCTGTGTCCAGCTCACATGGTCTGATGCACAGGAGCTCCGTGGGCGGTTTGGGTTGGACCTGGGGCCGGGGGTGGGGGTATGGTGGCATTGAAAGACCGCCTGCGGTTGGCCAAAACATGGGAAAAGAGTGGTAGGCGCTGTCCTTGGTGCCATGCCAGGAGAAGATCCCAGACAGGTTGGCTTTATTTGGCTCTCCTGCCATCACAGCACCGCCATCCTTCTTCTGACACAACCCGAAGCCCGGAAACCCGTAAGGATGAGGGAAGAGCGGCGGAGGGATCTTCACGTTCTGCAACATCCCGAAGCTCTTGCTGGGCACTGGGATGATTGGGTAGCTGCGCACAGTGCTCGTCGTACTCCCGATTCCCCCCCGGTTGTCCTCACAGCGGAGTATTTTAGCGGGTATCTCTGGTGAGTCTCTCCGAGGGGAAGGTCCTTGGTGGGGCTTCAGCGGTGAGGAGCGCTCGGACCCGTGCATGGGCAGCGTCCGCTTTCGGCTGCCACCGTTAAACATGGCCTTGACGTCCTCCCACGCATGCGCCACGTCCTCCGGGGAACCCTTGTCGGTCAGTTTCAGGTGTCTTCTCCAGGAATTAAAGTTAGCTGCGTCCGGCTGAGTGTACTTGGACTCTGGTGTGCGGTGAGAGTGGAATATGAACTTATTTGGTGAAAAATACATATTGCAATAGGCGCATTTGATGCACTTGGCTCGCGAGCTGTTGTATCTCGCCGGTATGAAGTTACCGCGGCTCCCCCACGCGCACTCGTGTGACACGTCGAAGGAGAAGTTTTCCGGCAGTTTCGGGGGGTTGTGAGCTCCGATGAACGACTTGCAGAGCCTCTCCGCCTCCCGCTTGGTGATCATCCCACAGCGCCTGGAGGAGATGGGCATGGCGCCCGCGCGCCTCAGGATCTCCAGCTGCACCGGGGTGCACTGCACGCACGTGATGCCCAGCGCCACGCGTCGGTTGTGGATCTCATTGTAGCTGTAGTTCTTCAGCAGGGTGTTTGAGATCTGAGCCAGGCACAGTCTCTCCTGGCCGTCTATCACCAGACAGACAATGGGTATTCCGTACAGGGCAGTCTCACTGACCTGGTTGGGTTTCAGATTAGGGTTGAATGTTGGTAGGTCCTGTTTGGAGTGTCGTCCCCCAGGAGTGGAATTAGACTCCATACTGGACACCTGTAATAATGAAACATGTAGATTGTTGCTGCCTCAATGTAGATATCTGTTTTAGTTTATAAATTGTACACAAGAATAGCCTGTTATTAATTGACTAGTCGGCTAATGGTTAGAAATAAAATGCATTGCAATAAAAAAATCTTTATATTCAAAATTTCTTGATGCTTATAGGAGAAAAGATTTGTGTTTTCTCAGGATTTTCTAATGTCCTATTTACTAAATCGGATGTCGGTCTCTTAGCCGCCTCCACTATAGTGATTAGCCGGATGAGAGCTGAACTTAGCTGGGCCCAGAGCAGACCAGAACGGCTCAACAGGGCCCAGCTTAAGGGCTCACCAGGTATGAAGCAGAAGAAGTGCACATTTAGAAATCTTAAACAGATTAACCCGGAGGAAATTACCTGTAAGTAGCTTTCTATTTAACTACAGCGGTTGGCTTTGTGGCTATTTGAACAATTGGTTCTGAAAACAGTCTCATTTGCTGGGCAATTTAAGACCAAATAAGAACAAATATTGGTTTGTCTTAATATTAAAAAAAATATTATTCCTCAAAAAAAATATTATAATGCAATCCATAGGTCTACAATTTACCGCAAAAACGAGAGCAATTAACTTTTTTTACATAATTAAATGGTTTACACGTTTAAATTGCTCACCAAGACAGAACAGATATTACATGTAAAACGTCAATAATTGTCTATAAAGTGAAGCTTACCGTATTGGACTGTGTGACACACTCCTTTCGTGTACCAGTAATAACAGCAACTGTTTTAACTAAGCAGAGAGCAGCATCACTCGGTATATTCCCGTTAATTGAACAGATATTTCGCTATTGAATGATACGGATAGATACGGCCAATATGGTCTACTGGACTCTGACTCCACTTGCATCCGTCTCTCAGGCTTAGTGCTCGTGTTGTGTGTGTGTCTGGTGCTGTGTGTGTCTGGTGCTGTGTGTGTGTGTGTGTGTGTGTGTGTGTGTGTGTGTGTGTGTGTGTGTGTGTGTGTGTCTGGTGTTGTCAGTAAAGTGTCCACAAAGTAGAGCAGTCAGCCCCCTCCGCCACATTCCCCACGGTTATCTGGTGACAACTGACAAGGCACTCCCACTTACCTATGTTCAGGACATTAACGTTTTGCCATCGGGATCAACGGAAAATATGAGTGCTATTAGCCAATTAGGCCTGAGGACAATTACATTTGGCCTTGAATCTTTCTAGATATATGTATGTATGTGTATATACATATATGTGGGTGTATATATGTGTGTAAGGAGAGGGGGAAAAGAAATACCGGGTTAAACGTCGATGACAATATACCTAATGGCGTTTTATTCCAAGGTTAGTAGAGATAATTACTCACATCTCTCAGCATGCTATTCGTTTCAATAGAGAAACAGAAAAAAATCTGATATACCATCAACAACGTGTGGAAGAAAGTGGAGGAATGGGTTAATGTCCTCTTGTAATGTCCTATTAATTATTTAAAACCGTTTATGGTTGAATCGTTAAGGCCTACGCGTATTTCTCCGGGAGTCTAGTGCGGATAAATTGAAATACAATTAGTTATTCTATAATGTGCGTATATAGGATGTAGGCCATTGTCATTAAAATAAAATACAAATAAATACAAATAAAGCAACTCTTGAAGTAGTCTATGTAGGTTGTCAAAAACAATACGAACAAGATCTCGGAAATGTAATTAGTAATGCATTCAGATAGTGTGTTTTGTTATGATTATCCGTTTATTTACTACATGATCAACAGTCTCGGAGGTTATGTGCGTCTATAGAAGCAGTAATGAATCCTAGTGAAAGTGATCTAAGGGCTTTACCCAATCAGAGGGGACGATAATGATGAGAATAATGACGTGCACAACCCGCCTGGAGCTGTTGGCTGTCTGAATGCTATCCAACACACTGCCTACCAAAATAATGCATTGTTATTGAAATGATATGTGTGCTAGGATTTGGCATGTGGCAAAGGCAGACGGAGGGGAATGCACATTAGTATTAATGAGTGTTTAGATGCTTGTGGGTGCAGGCCTTGGTCATATGTCGAGTTCCCACGGAATCTTAACACGGGCCGGCTGCTCTAAATGCGGTCCATTATAGGCAGCTATCAAATCCACGTTAATGCATTTTTATTAGTAAATGTAAAACACGCCGCTCTTAGTAACATATTCTAGATATATGTTAATATATATTAGTGTCTGGGGGGCAACACGGAAAGAACTGATTAGTTTGCCCCAAATCATGGACCATCCAATGTAACCTAATCGCTGTTATTCTTTTGATTCTACCGAACATTGGACGCATATGTGGTCCACGTGTTACTTGCCCCTTGCCCCATAGAGCTGGCACGGGCCCCATAGAGCTGGCACGGGCCCCATAGAGCTGCCACGGGCCCCAGAGAGCTGGCACGGGCTCCATAGAAATGGCACGGGCCCCATAGAAATGGCACGGGCCCCAGAGAGCTGGCACGGGCCCCATAGAGCTGCCACGGGCCACATAGAGCTGGCACGGGCCCCATAGAGCTGGCACGGGCCCCATAGAGCTGGCACGAGACCCATAGAGCTGCCACGGGCCCCATAGAGCTGGCACGGGCCCGGACCTTAGCCTGGGTCCACTGTAATATTGATGGAGGTGTGTAACCCGATAGCGCTCGCCCTACCGGCCCTATTGACTTTCACGAGCATGATACTGTCAATTCTCCTATCAACAATAATTACAATTTTGTTCTGTAATTAATCACTTTAAATTATTTAGAGAGCAATATGCATATCCCACTGTTAGACATTATCTTCTGGGATCAGGAAGAGCTTTTGTGTTTAAGTTTGGTTTAGTTGCCCAGGTAGTGACCCTGCTTGTTTTTACATTTTCTGCGCACGTCCTCACGTCCTCTTCAACTATCTAAAAGCCTCAGTATGTTTATGTCATATATGATCGTGGTCTACATGTAGTCTCGGAAACAGCACCGAGAAACCTGTTTTTTTTAAACTAATAAATCAATCAAATATGCACACCGACAAATTGTGAACGATCTATTATAAACAATTCAAACATATTTTATGATATTCTGCACAATTTTTTACGTCTAAGTTGTATAGCTAATGTATTCTACCAACCAACATGATTTTCTGAGACATCAATGCATAAGAATATTATGCAGATTATGTAGCCTATTCCCTAATGCAGAAAAACATCAGGGAATGAATAACATTGAGTTGTGTTGGGCAGTGTAGTAGACTTGTGTTGGGCACTATATTCCGTGGCGGACTCATCTGGCAGACTGATGAGAGGCGTTACTTAACTGAAAGGAGGAGCGCTTCGTCCAATGCACGCGCCGCGGGTCAATAAGGGATAGAGGCGTCCGTTGGAAAAGCTGCATAATTATATAATTATATGTATCATATTAAAACAACAATGTAGTAGCACACACATACTATTAATAGTTTAAATGTATTAATTTAGCCTAATGACCACGACAAGCTGACATAATTTAAGATTGATTCAATTATTATAATTATTATTATTAACATAAATGTATTTATAACCATTAGTCACAGTTTGTTAAATGTTTAACCCTATTCACAGTTAATAAAAATTCGTTTTATCTTTTAAATTAACCAGCAAATATTCCGAATTTCTAACGAAAATACCAACATTTTACCACCGTAAAGATAATAGTATGAATCTCTATATATTTTATATTTATTTGATATAACCCTGGGTGCAGGGTTATATCATTGAATTCTCGTTTCAAATCAATCTGCTTCCAACATATTGATCTCTGCTGGGTGAAACACACTTAGTCCGGGTCTAAACACCTCCTGTCCCAGATTGGAAGAGCGGTTCTATTATGGGTGGGATTGACCCACGAGAACCAGCGAGTGGCCGGACATTTTAACTGAGACATTTAATTACTGGACATTGATGAAGAAATCCAGGTAACGGCTGTTTTACAAGGCTGGGAGAACAATGTCTGGTCGACTGTCATTAAGGTGAACAGGGCTTTGATAACCACTTATTAGTCAGACATATATTGAACAAAGTCCATGGCAGCTGTATAGGGCCTCTTTATGTTATGCTCACATATAGATAATATATGTATACTGTATCTGTATAGGCCCTACATTATTATGTTATGCATATAGATAATATCTGTATAGCCTACTGTATCTTTTCTTGCCAAAATAACCATTCCCTTTTCCAATTGAATGAGTTACATTCTCACTCCTCTCCCACTCTCCTCCTTTTCATTTGTCTGTGACAGTGATGGCCGGCTTTAGTAATTTTCAATGTCAAATGAGAAAATTAGATAAACAGCAATATAGCAGGCTTTTAAATGAACTTGTCACTTTTAGTTTTCTTGATGTCAGCTCTCCTTGAAAGTGTCCTAAAAGAGTAGTTGGTGAGCTAAAATTGGCACCGAGACGAATCACACAAAATCAATGTCTATATTAGACTTTTGTCCAATTTGAGGAAATGTCTGTATATGACTTGAAGCGGGGCACTATGGGTAATTTTAAGCGCTATACGATTTAAATACACAGTCTGTCAGGGGCTTTGTTCAGAGCCACGTAGATGGGCAGGCAAACTGACAACTCCAAAGGTTGTGAATTCCAATCAAATGTCTATTTTTGTGTTATTTTAAGGTTGACCCTTACCAGTTATAATGATATAGCTAGCCACGAAAAACAAATCTAACCATAACCCTTGATACTTAATTTCTAACCATACCATACATTTAAAACCTAAACACAACCCTGACTATATTATTTAATACCTCACCATATCATAACGTTAAAACCTAAACCCTGACTATAATACTTAATACTTAACCATATAACTTTTGAACCTAAACATGAATATAACTATAATACTTCATATCTAACTACAACTCACTTTTAGAAGTCTTATGTCACAGAGGCTATAGACATCCACTTTCAACAAAGTGGCCACTGGTTTTGATAAAGTAATGAACTGCTGTCTAAATGTGTGTTTTATTTGTGTTAATCACAGTGCTCTATCGAACTATGATAATCACCTGAATATTCTATTAAAATAAAAGTCCTGTCCCAAGGGAAATATACATTACTCTTTAATTGTTTTTGAGGCTTTGATAGGTTTTTTAATCTAAGATTAATTTATGCATTCTTAAATAACTCTACATATGATTAATATGCCTGAAATGAATAGGACACTAAAGCAATTACAACAAGTGGCTGGTCATCACCTCATTAGACAGAGTTGGACTAGAAATATACTGTGTGTTTGTGCTCAGATACACCAGCAGATTGGACTAGAAATATACTGTGTGTTTGTGCTCAGATACACCGGCAGATTGGACTAGAAATATACTGTGTGTTTGTCCTCAGATACACCAGCAGATTGGACTAGAAATATACTGTGTGTTTGTGCTCAGATACACCGGCAGATTGGACTAGAAATATACTGTGTGTTTGTGCTCAGATACACCGGCAGATTGGACTAGAAATATACTGTGTGTTTGTGCTCAGATACACCAGCAGATTGGACTAGAAATATACTGTGTGTTTGTGCTCAGATACACCGGCAGATTGGACTAGAAATATACTGTGTGTTTGTCCTCAGATACACCAGCAGATTGGACTAGAAATATACTGTGTGTTTGTCCTCAGATACACCAGCAGATTGGACTAGAAATATACTGTGTGTTTGTCCTCAGATACACCGGCAGATTGGACTAGAAATATACTGTGTGTTTGTCCTCAGATACACCAGCAGATTGGACTAGAAATATACTGTGTGTTTGTGCTCAGATACACCAGCAGATTGGACTAGAAATATACTGTGTGTTTGTGCTCAGATACACCGGCAGATTGGACTAGAAATATACTGTGTGTTTGTGCTCAGATACACCAGCAGATTGGACTAGAAATATACTGTGTGTTTGTCCTCAGATACACCAGCAGATTGGACTAGAAACATACTGTGTGTTTGTCCTCAGATACACCGGCAGATTGGACTAGAAATATACTGTGTGTTTGTCCTCAGATACACCAGCAGATTGGACTAGAAATATACTGTGTGTTTGTGCTCAGATACACCGGCAGATTGGACTAGAAATATACTGTGTGTTTGTCCTCAAATACACCAGCAGATTGGACTAGAAATATACTGTGTGTTTGTGCTTAGATACACCAGCAGATTGGACTAGAAATATACTGTGTGTTTGTCCTCAGATACACCGGCAGATTGGACAGGGGTGTGAGGCAAGTAGAGGAGGAAAGGAGGAGTGTGAAGAGAGGAAAGGAGGAGTGTGAAGAGAGGAAAGGAGGAGTGTGAAGAGAGGAAAGGAGGAGTGTGAAGAGAGGAAAGGAGGAGTGTGAGGTGAGTGGAGAAGAGGAATAGGAGGAAAAAGAAGAGGGTATTAAATGATTGGCGAAGAGTGGAGGAAGAGCGGAAGACAGGAGAGAAGAGAGGGAGGAGAAGAGAGGAGAGAGGGAGGAGAGAGAGGAGAGAGGGAGGAGAGAGAGGAGAGAGGGAGGAGAGAGAGGAGAGAGGGAGGAGAGAGAGGGAGAGGAGAGAGGGAGGAGAGGGGGAGGAGAGGGGGAGGAGAGGGGGAGGGGGTGAGTAGAGAATATAAGAGGTAAAAGGTCAGTATGATAACTGGATAACTGGAGCTTAGCACATTTACATACTAATGGTTTTTATTTCCATGGAGGCCAAAACTCAGAATGGGAAGAAAGAAAAGGCTAGGGAGAGAAAGAGGGAAAGTGAGAAGAGAGAAGAGAGAAAGAGAGTGAGTGGCAGGAAGTGTCCTTTTGTGTCTACACAAAAGACCGACAACGGTTTACATATGTACCATCGTATAACAATATAACAGTTTATATATGTACCATCATACAACAATATAACAGTCTATATATGTACCATCGTATAACAATATAACAGTTTATATATGTACCATCGTACAACAATATAACAGTTTATATATGTACCATCGTACAACAATATAACAGTTTATATATGTACCATCGTATAACAATATAACAGTTTGTATATGTACCATCGTACAACAATATAACAGTTTATATATGTACCATCGTACAACAATATAACAGTTTATATATGTACCATCGTACAACAATATAACAGTTTATATATGTACCATCGTATAACAATATAACAGTTTGTATATGTACCATCGTACAACAATATAACAGTTTATATATGTACCATCGTACAACAATATAACAGTTTATATATGTACCATCATACAACAATATAACAGTTTATATATGTACCATCATACAACAATATAACAGTTTATATATGTACCATCATACAACAATATAATAGTTTGTATATGTACCATCATACAACAATATAACAGTTTATATATGTACCATCGTATAACAATATAACAGTTTATATATGTACCATCGTACAACAATATAACAGTTTATATATGTACCATCGTACAACAATATAACAGTTTGTATATGTACCATCATACAACAATATAACAGTTTGTATATGTACCATCGTACAACAATATAACAGTTTATATATGTACCATCGTATAACAATATAACAGTTTATATATGTACCATCGTATAACAATATAACAGTTTATATATGTACCATCATACAACAATATAACAGTCTATATATGTACCATCATACAACAATATAACAGTTTATATATGTACCATCGTACAACAATATAACAGTTTGTATATGTACCATCGTATAACAATATAACAGTTTATATATGTACCATCATACAACAATATAACAGTTTGTATATGTACCATCGTACAACAATATAACAGTTTATATATGTACCATCGTATAATAATATAACAGTTTATATATGTACCATTGTATAACAATATAACAGTTTATATATGTACCATCATACAACAATATAACAGTTTATATATGTACCATCATACAACAATATAACAGTTTGTATATGTACCATCGTACAACCATATAACAGTTTATATATGTACCATCGTATAATAATATAACAGTTTATATATGTACCATTGTATAACAATATAACAGTTTATATATGTACCATCATACAACAATATAACAGTTTATATATGTACCATCATACAACAATATAACAGTTTATATATGTACCATCGTATAACAATATAACAGTTTATATATGTACCATCGTATAACAATATATCAGTTTATATATGTACCATCATACAACAATATAACAGTTTATATATGTACCATCGTATAACAATATAACAGTTTATATATGTACCATCGTATAACAATATAACAGTTTATATATGTACCATCATACAACAATATAACAGTTTACATATGTACCATGGTAAAACAATATAACAGTTTATATATGTACCATCGTATAACAATATAACAGTTTGTATATGTACCATCATACAACAATATAACAGTTTATATATGTACCATCGTATAACAATATAACAGTTTATATATGTACCATCATACAACAATATAACAGTTTATATTTGTACCATCATACAACAATATAACAGTTTATATATGTACCATCATACAACAATATAACAGTTTATATATGTACCATCATACAACAATATAACAGTTTATATATGTACCATCATACAACAATATAACAGTTTATATATGTACCATCGTACAACAATATAATAGTTTCTATATGTACCATCATACAACAAAATAACAGTTTGTATATGTACCATCGTACAACAATATAACAGTTTATATATGTACCAACATACAACAATATAACAGTTTATATATGTACCATCATACAACAATATAACAGTTTGTATATGTACCATCGTACAACAATATAACAGTTTATATATGTACCATCGTACAACAATATAACAGTTTATATATGTACCATCATACAACAATATAACAGTTTATATATGTACCATCATACAACAATATAACAGTTTATATATGTACCATCGTACAACAATATAACAGTTTATATATGTACCATCATACAACAATATATCAGTTTATATATGTACCATCGTACAACAATATAAAAGTTTATATATGTACCATCGTATAACAATATAACAGTTTGTATATGTACCAACATACAACAATATAACAGTGTATATATGTACCATCGTATATCAATATAACAGTTTATATATGTACCATCGTACAACAATATAAAAGTTTATATATGTACCATCGTACAACAATATAACAGTTTGTATATGTACCATCATACAACAATATAACAGTTTATATATGTACCATCGTATAATAATATAACAGTTTATATATGTACCATTGTATAACAATATAACAGTTTATATATGTACCATCATACAACAATATAACAGTTTATATATGTACCATCGTATAACAATATAACAGTTTATATATGTACCATCGTATAACAATATATCAGTTTATATATGTACCATCATACAACAATATAACAGTTTATATATGTACCATCGTATAACAATATAACAGTTTATATATGTACCATCGTATAACAATATAACAGTTTATATATGTACCATCATACAACAATATAACAGTTTACATATGTACCATGGTAAAACAATATAACAGTTTATATATGTACCATCGTATAACAATATAACAGTTTGTATATGTACCATCATACAACAATATAACAGTTTATATATGTACCATCGTATAACAATATAACAGTTTATATATGTACCATCATACAACAATATAACAGTTTATATTTGTACCATCATACAACAATATAACAGTTTATATATGTACCATCATACAACAATATAACAGTTTATATATGTACCATCATACAACAATATAACAGTTTATATATGTACCATCATACAACAATATAACAGTTTATATATGTACCATCGTACAACAATATAATAGTTTCTATATGTACCATCATACAACAAAATAACAGTTTGTATATGTACCATCGTACAACAATATAACAGTTTATATATGTACCAACATACAACAATATAACAGTTTATATATGTACCATCATACAACAATATAACAGTTTGTATATGTACCATCGTACAACAATATAACAGTTTATATATGTACCATCGTACAACAATATAACAGTTTATATATGTACCATCATACAACAATATAACAGTTTATATATGTACCATCATACAACAATATAACAGTTTATATATGTACCATCGTACAACAATATAACAGTTTATATATGTACCAACATACAACAATATAACAGTTTATATATGTACCATCGTATAACAATATAAAAGTTTATATATGTACCATCGTATAACAATATAACAGTTTGTATATGTACCATCATACAACAATATAACAGTTTATATATGTACCATCGTATAACAATATAACAGTTTGTATATGTACCAACATACAACAATATAACAGTGTATATATGTACCATCGTATAACAATATAACAGTTTATATATGTACCATCATACATTAATATATCAGTTTGTATATGTACCATCGTACAACAATATAAAAGTTTATATATGTACCATCGTACAACAATATAACAGTTTGTATATGTACCATCATACAACAATATAACAGTTTATATATGTACCATCGTATAACAATATAACAGTTTATATATGTACCATCATACAACAATATAACAGTTTATATTTGTACCATCATACAACAATATAACAGTTTATATATGTACCATCATACAACAATATAACAGTTTATATATGTACCATCATAGAACAATATAACAGTTTATATATATACCATCATACAACAATATAACAGTTTATATATGTACCATCGTACAACAATATAACAGTTTGTATATGTACCATCATACAACAATATAACAGTTTATATATGTACCATCGTACAACAATATAACAGTTTATATATGTACCAACATACAACAATATAACAGTTTATATATGTACCATCATACAACAATATAACAGTTTGTATATGTACCATCGTACAACAATATAACAGTTTATATATGTACCATCATACAACAATATAACAGTTTATATATGTACCATCGTACAACAATATAACAGTTTATATATGTACCAACATACAACAATATAACAGTTTATATATGTACCATCGTATAACAATATAAAAGTTTATATATGTACCATCGTATAACAATATAACAGTTTGTATATGTACCATCATACAACAATATAACAGTTTATATATGTACCATCGTACAACAATATAATAGTTTCTATATGTACCATCGTACAACAATATAATAGTTTCTATATGTACCATCATACAACAATATAACAGTTTGTATATGTACCATCATACAACAATATAACAGTTTATATATGTACCATCATACAACAATATATCAGTTTGTATATGTACCATCGTACAACAATATAACAGTTTATATATGTACCATCATACAACAATATAACAGTTTGTATATGTACCATCGTACAACAATTTAACAGTTTATATATGTACCATCATACAACAATATAACAGTTTGTATATGTACCATCGTATAACAATATAACAGTTTATATATGTACCATCATACAACAATATAACAGTTTGTATATGTACCATCATACAACAATATAACAGTTTGTATATGTACCATCGTATAACAATATAACAGTTTATATATGTACCATCATACATTAATATATCAGTTTGTATATGTACCATCATACAACAATATAACAGTTTGTATATGTACCATCGTACAACATTCTTATTGATTCGATCTCATCAATACTTCACAATCCTAACTATGTTCAAACCTGCTGTCATGGAAACAAAAAGAGCCAACAGGTCCATGATCTCTGCGTCTTGACAGACGTGTTATGACAACATAGACCTCTAGAGGACCAACCCCTGAACAATCATCAGTCTCCTTGAAATCCTCCATCTGGTTAATGTCTGAATAAGACGTCACCTCTTGTCAGGAAACTCACGCGTTAAATGTTGCATTTAGCAGCAGAGGGTCATGTGTGCCTTCTTAAGTGTCCAGATATTGTCCCTTCAGTCCCTAGGGCAATTCGGAGGATTTATGGATTCAAAATAATCTAGTTGAGATGCAGCCACTGTGTGTGTGTGTGTGTGTGTGTGTGTGAGTGCTTGTGTTTCACTTGCATGAGTGTGTTTATGAATAGAAATGTGGGGGTTGGTTATGGGTCATCAGGGAGCTGGGATGAAACCCTTTTGTTCCCGACAGGGACTCATCTGCTGTAGAGACTACAGCCCAGCCCAGGGGGGCCCTGTCCTACTGAGAGACTACAGCCCAGCCCAGGGGGGCCCTGTCCTACTGAGAGACTACAGCCCAGCCCAGGGGGGCCCTGTCCTACTGAGAGACTACAGCCCAGCCCAGGGGGGCCCTGTCCTACTGAGAGACTACAGCCCAGCCCAGGGGGGCCCTGTCCTACTGAGAGACTACAGCCCAGCCCAGGGGGGCCCTGTCCTACTGAGAGACTACAGCCCAGCCCAGGGGGGCCCTGTCCTACTGAGAGACTACAGCCCAGCCCAGGGGGGCCCTGTCCTACTGAGAGACTACAGCCCAGCCCAGGGGGGCCCTGTCCTACTGAGAGACTACAGCCCAGCCCAGGGGGGCCCTGTCCTACTGAGAGACTACAGCCCAGCCCAGGGGGGCCCTGTCCTACTGAAAGACTACAGCCCAGCCCAGGGGGGCCCTGTCCTACTGAGAGACTACAGCCCAGCCCAGGGGGGCCCTGTCCTACTGAGAGACTACAGCCCAGCCCAGGGGGGCCCCCACTGGGGCCCAGGGGGCCCTGTCCTACTGAGAGACTACAGCCCAGCCCAGGGGGGCCCTGTCCTACTGAAAGACTACAGCCCAGCCCAGGGGGGCCCTGTCCTACTGAGAGACTACAGCCCAGCCCAGGGGGGCCCTGTCCTACTGAGAGACTACAGCCCAGCCCAGGGGGGCCCTGTCCTACTGAGAGACTACAGCCCAGCCCAGGGGGGCCCTGTCCTACTGAGAGACTACAGCCCAGCCCAGGGGGCCCCTGTCCTACTGAGAGACTACAGCCCAGCCCAGGGGGGCCCTGTCCTACTGAGAGACTACAGCCCAGCCCAGGGGGGCCCTGTCCTACTGAGAGACTACAGCCCAGCCCAGGGGGGGGCCTGTCCTACTGAGAGACTACAGCCCAGCTCAGGGGGGCCCTGTCCTACTGACAGACTACAGCCCAGCTCAGGGGGGCCCTGTCCTACTGAGAGACTACAGCCCAGCCCAGGGGGGCCCTGTCCTACTGAGAGACTACAGCCCAGCCCAGGGGGGCCCTGTCCTACTGAGAGACTACAGCCCAGCCCAGGGGGCCCCTGTCCTACTGAGAGACTACAGCCCAGCCCAGGGGGGCCCTGTCCTACTGAGAGACTACAGCCCAGCCCAGGGGGGCCCTGTCCTACTGAGAGACTACAGCCCAGCTCAGGGGGGCCACATGTTTATGATGTGAACAGTTCTTCTGTGATACATCTCTCCTCTCGCTCTTCAAAGGGAACAGGACACATTAGATCATTATGTTTACACACGTCTGACACAAACATCAACACACAAATACAGTCATGCTCAATTAAACACACTGATCCCAGAGTCCTCGTGTTCCCCCACGATCAGACATCATGACAACAGTCAGTCACCCCTGGGGGCGGCAGTGGCTCAGTGGGTTAAGTCGGTTGTCTATCAATCGGAAGGTTGGTGGTTCGATCCAGATGCTGATCAGGATGAAGAGCCATCACACTGGCCAGTCTGTAGGATGAAGAGCCATCACACTGGCCAGTCTGTAGGATGAAGAGCCATCACACTGGCCAGTCTGTAGGATGAAGAGCCATCACACTGGCCAGTCTGTAGGATGAAGAGCCATCACACTGGCCAGTCTGTAGGATGAAGAGTAATCACACTGGCCAGTCTGTAGGATGAAGAGCCATCACACTGGCCAGTCTGTAGGATGAGAACTACACCAGAGAGAAGGAGAATTATAGCCTGGTAATGACAACCGTCCATCTATGTTGCGTAGCCTGGGGTGGTGTGGTATTACCATAGAGATGTGATATTGTGTGTGTGTTTGTGCGCAGGGGAACACAGCCAAACAGATAATAACTATTAGTGGAGGAGCTTGTATTCCCATACTGATGAAATGGATTTGGATAATATGTTCACAGAGATGTGTGGTTCAGATAGGTGTGTGTTGGTTCAGATAGGTGTGTGTGTGGTTCAGATAGGTGTGTGGTTCAGATAGGTGGGTGGTTCAGATAGGTGTGTGTGTGGTGTGTGGTTCATATAGGTGTGTGTGTGGTTCAGATAGGTGTGTGTGTGGTTCATATAGGTGTGTGTATAGTTCAGATAGGTGTGTGTGTGGTTCAGATAGGTGTGTGTGGTTCAGATAGGTGTGTGTGTGGTTCAGATAGGTGTGTGTGTGGTTCAGATAGGTGTGTGTTGGTTCAGATAGTGTGTGTGTGGTTCAGATAGGTGTGTGTGTGGTTCAGATAGGTGTGTGTTGGTTCAGATAGGTGTGTGTTGGTGAACATGGAGCTGGAACGGTGTCATAAATAACTGGTTGTGGGTCCGATTCCCAGTAGGGACCCAAATTAATAAGTAGGAGAATGTATGTTCTCACCCTGTAAGTTATCCCCCTCCTCTCCCCCACTCTCCTCCTCTCCCCCACTCTCTCCTCCTCCTCCTCCTCCACCCTCCTCTCCTCTCTCCTCCTCTCTCCTCCTCTCCCCCACTCTCTTCTCCTCCTCCTCCACCCTCCCCTCCCCCACTCTCTTCTCCTCCACCCTCCTCTCCCCCCACTCTCTTCTCCTCCACCCTCCTCTCCTCCTCTCCCCCCACTCTCTTCTCCTCCTCCTTCTCTCTCTGTCTCTATGCCTGACAGTCCATCGTCGTCCGTGTATGGATGAGTGGTTATAGGATGAGTCCCTGGGGGTCTTATGGAGATCGACGGGGAACGTGTGACTGATGCCTCTACAAACCTCTGAATAACACACATATTAAAACCTGCTTTGATGGATGCATTTTCTACCCACTCCTTTGACTAATGATCGGGGTCATAGTTCAACCCATTACAAGTCCAGTGTTCATCGTTAATTACATACATGTGTAAACAATAGGACAACCTCAATATGTTCCATATCTACTTACTCTCTGTGGATGATTTAGGCATCGTACAATTGAAATCTAAACAGGATCAACATATTCCACTATACAGAATCAACATATTCCATTATATAGAATCAAAATATTCCACTATACAGAATCAACATATTCCATTATATAGAATCAACATATTCCACTATACAGAATCAATATATTCCATTATATAGAATCAACATATTCCACTATACAGAATAAACATATTCCATTATATAGAATCAACATATTCCACTATACAGAATAAACATATTCCATTATATAGAATCAACATATTCCACTATACAGAATCAACATATTCCATTATATAGAATCAACATATTCCACTATACAGAATCAACATATTCCATTATATAGAATCAACATATTCCACTATACAGAATAAACATATTCCATTATATAGAATCAACATATTCCACTATACAGAATCAACATATTCCATTATATAGAATCAACATATTCCACTATACAGAATAAACATATTCCATTATATAGAATCAACATATTCCACTATACAGAATCAAAATATTCCATTATATAGAATCAACATATTCCGCTATACAGAATAAACATATTCCATTATATAGAATCAACATATTCCACTATACAGAATCAACATATTCCATTATATAGAATCAACATATTCCACTATACAGAATCAACATATTCCACTATACAGAATCAACATATTCAACTATACAGAATCAACATATTCCACTATACAGAATCAAAATATTCCACTATACAGAATCAACATATTCCACTATACAGAATCAACATATTCCACTATACAGAATCAACATATTCCATTATATAGAATCAACATATTCCACTATACAGAATCAACATATTCTACTATACAGAATCAACATATTCCACTATACAGAATCAACATATTCCACTATACAGAATCAACATATTCAACTATACAGAATCAACATATTCCACTATACAGAATCAACATATTCCACTATACAGAATCAACATATTCCACTATACAGAATCAACATATTCCATTATACAGGATCTAGCTATTCAATTATACAGGATCAACATATTCCTTTATATAGGATCAACATATTCCTTTATATAGGATCAACATATTCCTTTATATAGGATCAACATATTCCTTTATATAGGATCAACATATTCCTTTATATAGGATCAACATATTCCTTTATATAGGATCAACATATTCCTTTATATAGGATCAACATATTCCTTTATATAGGATCAACATATTCCTTTATAAAGGATCAACATTTTCCTTGATGGGTTCAGTGTGAAGATCCAAAAGTCTCAGCACAGTAAGAGTTAAGTTACCTATTTCTACCATCTGGAAACTCAATTCAATGTCAATTTCAGTTTTCATTTTTTTTTATTTACCATTTCATTACACTGCAAGTCTGAGAGCATAACCTCATTTAATCCAAGAAACTATTTTACAAGATAGCAGCCTTTATTGCTACAACCAAATCGTCTTTAAAATGAGACAATATTTTGGACCAATCAAGATGGTGCCATGATAAATGACTCTATGTCTCTCTGAGTTGATGATCTACCATTAGGAGCTGGAGTTTGACATTAATAATCTGTATTTGCAATGTACCAGTAACAAAGCAATATCAGAGTAAATATAAACAAACTCATAATAACCAACCAATGTCAAGTTCATGTGCAGCTGCCCAATGAAACCTCATATAGCAAGGCTCTTGAAATGCCAAGGTTGTGTGTGGACAATGTGTGTAGACAATGTGTGTAGACAATGTGTGTGGACAATGTGTGTAGACAATGTGTGTAGACAATGTGTGTAGACAATGTGTGTGGACAATGTGTGTGGACAATGTGTGTGGACAATGTGTGTGGACAATGTGTGTAGACAATGTGTGTGGACAATGTGTGTAGACAATGTGTGTGGACAATGTGTGTAGACAATGTGTGTAGACAATGTGTGTGGACAATGTGTGTAGACAATGTGTGTAGACAATGTGTGGACAATGTGTGTGGACAATGTGTGTAGACAATGTGTGTGGACAATGTGTGTGGACAATGTGTGTAGACAATGTGTGTGGACAATGTGTGTGGACAATGTGTGTAGACAATGTGTGTAGACAATGTGTGGACAATGTGTGTAGACAATGTGTGTAGACAATGTGTGTAGACAATGTGTGTGACAATGTGTGTAGACAATGTGTGTGGACAATGTGTGTGGACAATGTGTAGACAATGTGTGTGGACAATGTGGACAATGTGTGGACAATGTGTGGACAATGTGTGTGGACAATGTGTGTAGACAATGTGTGTGGACAATGTGTGTGGACAATGTGTGTGGACAATGTGTGTGGACAATGTGTGTGGACAATGTGTGTAGACAATGTGTGTGGACAATGTGTGTAGACAATGTGTGTAGACAATGTGTGTAGACAATGTGTGTAGACAATGTGTGTAGACAATGTGTGTGGACAATGTGTGTGGACAATGTGTGTGGACAATGTGTGTAGACAATGTGTGTGGACAATGTGTGTGGACAATGTGTGTGGACAATGTGTGGACAATGTGTGTGGACAATGTGTGTGGACAATGTGTGTGGACAATGTGTGTGGACAATGTGTGTAGACAATGTGTGTGGACAATGTGTGTAGACAATGTGTGTAGACAATGTGTGTAGACAATGTGTGTGGACAATGTGTGTGGACAATGTGTGTGGACAATGTGTGTAGACAATGTGTGTGGACAATGTATTCACCGACTACCCGAAATTGTAACTTAAAAACCACATTAAAATACCATGGCAACACATCATGCCCTCTGTGTACAACAGATGTGAGTTTATGCCAAACACATCATGTGTACAACATCTGTGAGTTTATGTCAACACATTATGTGTACAACATCTGTGAGTTTATGTCAACACATTATGTGTACAACATCTGTGAGTTTATGTCAACACATTATGTGTACAACAGCTGTGAGTTTATGTCAACACATTATGTGTACAACAGCTGTGAGTTTATGTCAAACACATCATGTGTACAACAGCTGTGAGTTTATGTCAACACATTATGTGTACAACAGCTGTGAGTTTATGTCAAACACATCATGTGTACAACAGCTGTGAGTTTATGTCAACACATTATGTGTACAACATCTGTGAGTTTATGTCAACACATTATGTGTACAACAGCTGTGAGTTTATGTCAACACATTATGTGTACAACATCTGTGAGTTTATGTCAACACATTGTGTACAACATCTGTGAGTTTATGTCAACACATTATGTGTACAACAGCTGTGAGTTTATGTCAACACATTATGTGTACAACAGCTGTGAGTTTATGTCAAACACATCATGTGTACAACAGCTGTGAGTTTATGTCAAACACATTATGTGTACAACAGCTGTGAGTTTATGTCAACACATTATGTGTACAACAGCTGTGAGTTTATGTCAAACACATTATGTGTACAACATCTGTGAGTTTATGTCAAAGGGGAAAGTTATTCTGTAGCCTGGATCTCAAATCATTATCTGAAATACAGATTAATATGTCTCATCCCAAATAAGTAATGGGCTAGCCAATCAGAATGCACCTTTAAAGGTCAATCCAACCCTAATAATGTTTTGTAAGACAGATGCTGTTTACAGGTGAACATGTGGCTACCAATTTATAAGGACTGAACATCCAACATGTGTATGAATGAAAATGTGGAGGT
Source organism: Dallia pectoralis (assembly GCA_029465975.1). NCBI lineage: Eukaryota > Metazoa > Chordata > Actinopteri > Esociformes > Umbridae > Dallia > Dallia pectoralis. The sequence goes on from CM055740.1 coordinate 1,303,256, forward strand.
CTGTTTTCTCATCAGGCTAAAACTTCACAAACCAGCATGTTAACTAATCTAAGTCAACAAACATATTCTAGTTAATGTGAGCACTTTCACATGTTATGGCAAAACCACTGGAATTCTGATATGTCTTTATTGCAAGTGTTTCCCATTACAGGACACATACAATGAACACCAGGCCAATAAAGAAAATGTAGTACATTCTGAATTTAACAGCATATACAGACAAACTACCACTTGGTGTTCTTAAAATATATATTCTTTAAGCTCAACAACAGTAGAATAGTTTTTGAAATGAGCCAACCCATTTGCTCTGGAAAGAGCCTCTTTTCCAGTTGAAGAATATTTCCTAATGCCCTCAATAAAGGGAATATTAAGCGTTTCTATAAACATAAAAACTTGTTGGTTTGCAAAGTATCAGTAATGACCCCAACCATATTACAAAGAGGAAACGCATCAGGAGAAAAATAAAGTGAATTTAGCCCATAATAACACACTGTCACGGATCCGTACAGGTGAAGTGCAGAAGGAGCGAGATGCAGAGCCAGATAATCACGTTCGTCGTATTTAATTGTAGTCTACAACAAACATAGAACAACGAACGGACAAAACTATACTGACGATAAATGAAATGCGCTTACACAAAGCGACTTGTACATTTACAAACACAACAGTATCAATGGGACTTATACACAACACTCACCTACAACGACACGTAACGTAAAATAATATCAAGCACCAGTGAACCTAACCAGGGGACTTAAATAGCCTACTGATACAAACCTATGCCCGGTGCTTAATTAACCCAACTCAAAACAGCTGTGCTCCTAATTACAATATACATACACAGAAGTGCTCTCCCAACCACCCTGTGTACAGCACAGCTCACCCAATATGTTACACACACGCATCCAGGAAGTGCGAAAATGGCGATACAAATGAACTCTCGCAACACTTCTGGTCTAATATCACGTGAGAATGTTCTGCTGTTCCATATTACCTTAATGGACACTATTAACCCATTAGCCCAGCGTGATGACATCTACATCAATTAGGAATTTGACTCAATCTTGTAACTTAAGGAGCTGTGTAACCTGAGCTGTTCATATGTTTATCTCTATTTGATGGGAGAGTATTGGCTTTAAATATCATGTCAGGTTACCATAGTAATTACACGTTAGAGATGGAAAGGAAGCAGCAGCAACCAGTTCCATTAAACAACTAGAATATTATTCATTACCTCTTAAATAAAAGGCCAGCGCTGAAATCCCATTAAATTTGGGCTAATTGAGAGAGTTTAATTATCAACCGGGGTGGAGCGGAAGAAAGTTAAGTTTAGGAAAGTGACAGCGTACATCCTGACCTAGATAGCAGAAGTGCAGGAACCGGAAGTGTGTATATGTGTGCGTGTGTGTGTGTATGCGTGTGTATGCGTGTGTATGCGTGTGTATGCGTGTGTGCATGTCAAGGAAAGGGATAATGTACGTCAGAGCTGTTTTGTTTTAACACTGACCTTGTCCTGTAACCTCCTCCTCTCAGAATAGATCTCCTCGCTCCTCATCCAGAGACCCAGAGGAGGTAAACTCGGTGCTGTGGGTTCTCTTTAAAAAGCGTCCTACACTTTAAACGGGCGAGTGTCATCGCAATCTCTTCACGCACTGTCTGGGGTATTCTGACATTAACAGAGACAATGAGAGAACACTGGTTTATATGTAGATACTATGGCAGTTGTCAGACAGGAAGGCAGACAGACAGGGAGACAGACAGGGAGACAGATAGACAGACAGGGAGACAGACAGGGAGACAGACGCGGGGGGGGGGGAGACAGACAGCGTATCTGAGACATACAGCCATGTGTGGATGTGTAGAGCTATTGCAACCGCATGGTCCTGTCTGTCTGCCTGTCTATCTGTCTGCCTGCCTGTATGTCGGTCTGCCTGTCTGTCTGCCTGTATGTCTGTCTGCCTGTCTGTCTGCCTGTCTGTCTGTCTGCCTGTCTGCCTGTCTGCCTGTCTGTCTGTCTGTCTGTCTGTCTGTCTGCCTGTCTGCCTGTCTGTCTGTATGTATGTCTGCCTGTCTGTCTGCCTGTCTGTCTGTCTGCCTGTCTGTCTGTCCAACTATCTTTCTATCTATCTAGCTGTCTTCCTGTCTATCTGTTCGACTCCAGTCTTCATTAGGAGGCTGAATATACAATTCCCACACCATTAGGAATGACTTTAGGACAGAAAAACCATAAGTTGTCTCACACACAACTGAACTCACCTCATCATGAATGCATTGGTGTAACAGGAGAGGATGAGTGGGAGATACAATCAGAAGAGTGAGACATATTAAGAAGGATTTTGAGAGGGAGAAAAAACACAGGGGAGGAAGGGAGGTGGAGAGAGGAGAGCGAGAGGAGAGATATATAGAGAGAGAGAAAGGAGAGAGAAAGGAGAGTGGGGAGAGACAGAGAGAGAGGAAAGAAAAACGTGGCTAGAGAGAGTGAGAAATAGAGAAAAAGTGAAGGAAAATGATGGAGAGAGGAGGAAGAGGGTGGAAGAAGGTGGGAGACTAAGCGAGGAGGGGAGGAAGAGTGTGGAGGAGGAAGGAGCAGGGGAGGAAGGAGCATGGGAGGAAGAGGTTGAGAATACAGAGAACAGCAGGAGTCTTCATACAGTGTCTTTATAGCAGAGTGGAAATGAAACCATTAAAGCAATACAATGTGCTCCAGATTAATCAAGTTCTTACAAACTCTTATGATCTAATGTTACAGGAAGTGAATGTTTCTATTAAGTCTAATGGCATATTATCCGCTAAGGGCTTCGTCAGTGTGAAATCAGCACTATTTAATTTCACAAGTTTAAAGAAAGGCATTGGTGCAGGACACACTGTGACCACATAGCCAGTGGAAATAGCTGAAAAGTGATTACATTATTTATTTATTTTATAACTTAAACAGTGCGATTATCAATGTTTGGTGTATCAATCAGAGGAAGGAAAATGAATAGCAGGAGAAGAAGTAAGAAGAAATGAGAAAATAAGAAGAGGAAAGTATGAGAAGAGAGGGATTAGAAGAAAATAAAATAGAGACTAGATCCACCAGTCACCTCTACATAGAGACTAGATCCACCAGTCACCTCTACATAGAGACTAGATCCACCAGTCACCTCTACATAGAGACTAGATCCACCAGTAGAGACTAGATCCACCAGTCACCTCTACATAGAGACTAGATCCACCAGTCACCTCTACATAGAGACTAGATCCACCAGTCACCTCTACATAGAGACTAGATCCACCAGTCACCTCTACATAGAGACTAGATCCACCAGTCACCTCTACCTAGAGACTAGATCCACTCTCTTTTTCACAATGTGTGAAAAATACTACTCCCATGTGACCAGTCTTCTGTGATAGATGCCATGTAACAAAATATATTTTCAATTAAAATCTAATTTAGTCTTTGCTCAAATGAATTTGCATGATTTAAAAATTTGAATTCATTTGCATATTGGGATGTGTGCCAAAATGGGATCATATAGAATCATTTACTTTAAAGATTGACATTAGAGCACAATTGCATGAGTAGGCCTGTCAGATGAACACAAAAAACATTGACAAAGCTTCAGAACATCAGAACAGGTCATTAATTGAAACTCACAGCACAATTCAGAATACTTGGAGAATATGATTGATGAGTTTCTCATTTGTGAATCTGAGGTCATGATTTTCTCCGATCAAACATCGTCACAAATCACATTTGATAAGGGCTGGTTGTGGGACATTGAGATTATCGGCTAATAACCGATAGGATTTCTTTCTGATTTTAATATCTGTTTGTCAATGTCAAGTGGTTAGTTGGTATTGATAATTCGCATTCGTATGGATCTAGTTAATTAGGGATGAGACAGGGGTGATGTGCTGGATAATTAGATCAAAGCTCCTTATTAATAATGCAAATTTTTTTTTACATCATTTACATATTTTTAATCGTATGGTTAGTCCATTTGTCAGCGCCATCCTCCAGCTGTTTGTCAAAACCATGTCTGGTTGACCACTTAGCCATTTATACCGCAGATTGCCCCTTTAACATGTATTGTTTCTGAGTCCACATGAGCCTTTATACCCGGAACCGTGTCCCGTTTAATCATCCATCCCATATCTCTAATCAGATAGTCAATTACATTCCCATTTTACAGGCTATTTTGACAAAGCGCCTCTTCGTGTTATTGATTTATTCTGTCAATGAAATAAAGCTTTTCTCTCTTCATCTCTCTCTCGTCTTTCTACTTTAATATATAGACCATTATAGAGAAGGTCTGGTCCAATCCACACGATCTCCACAGCTACCCGGGACATTATCAGCCGGCACGGTGAATTAATTCCTCCTATCGCTTCTCAAATAACTATAATTGCAAACCACACAGAGGAAGACCTTGGTAAGTGATTTTACTATACATTTGCCAGGTGTATTTTCCCATTCGTTCAAGTCAATAACATTTGTCATTAACATTCGTAATAACATTTGTTTCTCATTCCCTTTTTAATTCAAACCTAAATTCTGCACGTTTCAACAATCACAAACTATTTTCTAGCCTACTACAGTTTCTCATTTATTTTCTTTCACTAGATCCAAATAGCATGAGGTTATTAACTATAAAACATATTGATTTACATATTTATCAGTTGAATAAGCCCCCCAATAAACTATATCGACTTGATTTATGAACCATAACACTCAAACAAAAAGCCTAATATAAATGGATAAAAATTCTTTATTGAGCCATTTCGTTGTAATAACCATATCAACGGAATGAATGATAATATAATACTAAAAAAGTCCAGACACGCTTTCAAATCTCTTTCCAGCTTTTATCTGATGTTTCCACATAAAATCGTTTTTTTCTCTAATGGGTCTGAGAGCAAAAGAGACGTGTTGGACCGCAATGTTAATTAGTAAACCAGAAGTGGACCAGCTGTTGGTCCTGGATAAACCATATCTGGTTATTGTCTGAGGATCAGGGCAAAACATGACACCCAGAACCAGGAAGTGGAGAGATGGACGGCATTCTGTCCTGGATGAAAACGGAAAGAGGAAGAGAATTAAGCCCTCACTCTTTTACTGCTCTTATACTTTTCTTAATTCTCCTCCTCCCCTTTCCTCCACTTTGTACTCCTTTTTTCTTCGCATCTAGAGGTGGAATTATAGGATGTCTGGCAACATATCTATCTAGGAGCTGATCCAGGAGCTGAGACAAGGCCTTCCACAGCGCTCCACAAATCAAAACCGTTTTACAGCGCATCTTATAGAATACCTCACACACACACACTCACACTCACACTCCCACTCACACTCACACTCACACTCACACTCACACTCACACTCACACACACACTCACACTCACACTCACACTCACACACACACACACACACACACACACACACACACACACTCACACACACACTCACACACACACACACACTCACACTCACACTCACACTCACACTCACACACACACACACACACACACACACACACACACACACACACACCACACACCACACACCACACACCACACACCACACACCACACACACACACACACACACACACACACACCACACCACACCACACCACACCACACCCACACCCACACCCACACCCACACCCACACACACACACACACACACACACACACACACACACACACACACACACACACACACACACACACACACACACACACACACACACACACACACACACACACCACACACCACACACCACACACCACACACACACACACACACACACACACACACACACACACACACACCCAGTGTAAAGATAGCACAACTCCATTACCTCATGACAAAACACCATTAAATTGTGACAGAGAAAGTAAATGAATCACACCATGAATCTCAACAGGGGTTGATATAGAATTAAAGACTCTAGTCTAATCAATGACAAGTCAGGATGAAACCTAGTCTTACATAGCCCTGCAAGGAGCACCCAGTCACACACACACTTACACACACACACACACACACGCACATTCACACATATACACACACACACACACACATTCACACATATACACACTCGCTGCCTCAACTCTGTCTAAATAAGTCAACCACCTATACTCAATTTTTACTGGGTGTGTGTGTGTGTGTGTGTGTGTGTGGTGTGTGTGTGTGTGTGTGTTGTATGTGCATGGATGTGTTGTGTGTGTGTGTGTGTGGTGTGTATGTGTGGTGTATGTGTGTGGCGTGCGTGTGGGTGTGTGGCGTGTGCGTGTGTGTGGTGTATGTGTGGTGTATGTGTGTGGCGTGTGTGCACGGGTGTGTGTGTGTGGTGTATGTGTGTGGCGTGTGTGTGGTGTGTATGTGTGTCGTGTGTGTGGTGTATGTGTATGGATGTGTTGTGTGTGTGTGGTGTGTGTGGCTTGTATGTGTGGCGTTTGTGTGGCTGTTTGAATGACAGCCCTGGCCTGAGGATGTCTCCTGGTTGTTAACCCGCACACTCCCACACACACCGACACACACACCGACACACACACCAACACACACACACCGACACACACACCGACACACACACCGACACACACACACACCGACACACACACACCGACACACACACACACACCGACACACACACACCGACACACACACACACCGACACACACACTCCCACACACACACACCGACACACACACTCCCACACACACCCACACACACACACCGACACACACACTCCTCTACAGCCTCCAGGTGAAGTGTCTGTGGCCCCATATGGTGTGGGGAAAATTAACAATGAGTGGAAATTCTCCAGCGCAGCGAGAGGTCTCCCTTTCCCAAGAAAACATTTAAAGACGGACGGAGAAACAAGTGTATGTGTGTGTCAGTGTGTGTGTGTGTGTGTTAGATTAGAGATGGCTAGATGGAGACAGAGTAAGGTTAGAGATGGCTGGATGGAGACAGAGTTAGGTTAGAGATGGCTAGATGGAGACAGAGTTGAATAGAGATGGCTAGATGGAGACAGAGTTAGATTAGAGATGGCTAGATGGAGACAGAGTAAGGTTAGAGATGGCTAGATGGGGACAGAGTTAGAATAGAGATGGCTAGATGGAGACAGTGTTAGATTAGAGATGGCTAGATGGAGACAGGGTAAGGTTAGAGATGGCTCGATGGAGACAGAGTTAGAATAGAGATGGCTAGATGGAGACAGAGTTAGAATAGAGATGGCTAGATGGAGACAGAGTTAGATTAGAGATGGCTAGATGGGGACAGAGTTAGATTAGAGATGGCTAGATGGAGACAGAGTTAGAATAGAGATGGCTAGATGGGGACAGAGTTAGATTAGAGATGGCTAGATGGAGACAGAGTTAGAATAGAGATGGCTAGATGGAGACAGAGTTAGATTAGAGATGGCTAGATGGAAACAGAGTTAGAATAGAGATAGCTAGATTGAGACAGAGTTAGATTAGAGATGGCTAGATGGAGACAGAGTTAGATTAGAGATGGCTAGATGGAGACAGGGTTAGATTAGATATGGCTAGATGGAGACAGAGTTAGATTAGAGATGGCGAGATGGAGACAGAGTTAGAATAGAGATGGCTAGATGGAGACAGAGTTAGATTAGAGATGGCAAGATGGAGACAGAGTTAGAATAGAGATGGCTAGATTGAGACAGAGTTAGATTAGAGATGGCTAGATGGAGACAGAGTTAGAATAGAGATGGCTAGATGGAGACAGAGTTAGATTAGAGATGGCTAGATGGAGACAGAGTTAGGTTAGAGATGGCTAGATGGAGATAGAGTTAGATTAGAGATGGCAAGATGGAGACAGAGTTAGAATAGAGATGGCTAGATGGGGACAGAGTTAGATTAGAGATGGCTAGATGGAGACAGAGTTAGAATAGAGATGGCTAGATGGAGACAGAGTTAGATTAGAGATGGCTAGATGGAGACAGAGTTAGAATAGAGATGGCTAGATGGAGACAGAGTTAGATTAGAGATGGCTAGATGGAGACAGAGTTAGATTAGAGATGGCTAGATGGAGACAGAGTTAGATTAGAGATGGCTAGATGGAGACAGAGTTAGAATAGAGATGGCTAGATGGAGACAGAGTTAGATTAGAGATGGCTAGATTGAGACAGAGTTAGATTAGAGATGGCTAGATGGAGACAGAGTTAGAATAGAGATGGCTAGATGGGGACAGAGTTAGATTAGAGATGGCAAGATGGAGACAGAGTTAGAATAGAGATGGCTAGATTGAGACAGAGTTAGATTAGAGATGGCTAGATGCAGACAGAGTTAGAATAGAGATGGCTAGATGGGGACAGAGTTAGATTAGAGATGGCAAGATGGAGACAGAGTTAGATTAGAGATGGCTAGATGCAGACAGAGTTAGATTGACCCGTGGTGTTTCTCGTCCCCTTACGACGTCTGTAACTGGTGAATTTAAATTATTACACTCTGGTTCTGCTTGTACATGTTGGAAAGGAAGTATGTGTGTGCAGAACAAAGAGAACACAAGAACATGGCCTGATATGAAATAAGTGATCTCGTTTCATAAATGCATTTTTTGAATTCTTCACCAGTGTGGGCGAGCGAAGTGTCCTCGTTTGCCACATCAGGGTGGAGCTGGTGGTTAAAATGTTAACACAAGTAATTAATGTTTTAATTGAACAGCTCTGTGCCTCTAATTATATGGGAATAAATGAGCAAAAGAAAGTGTGGGGGGGCAGTGAGAGATAAGGAATCAGTAAGAGATATGGAATCAGTGAGAGATAAGGAATCAGTGAGAGATAAGGAATCAGTGAGAGATAAGGAATCAGTGAGAGATAAGGAATCAGTGAGAGATAAGGAATCAGTGAGAGATTCATGAGTCTCTACACATCTCATTTGTGAATAGGGGTTGTAGCTTCTCCCTGACAGAAGTCAGTGTGTGTAAATGACAAGTATTATAACAGATGAATTTACATGATAATGGAGGCCAGGAGAGGGAGGGACAGCAATCTAAAACCAGGAGACAAGCTTGGGGGAGTCACACACACACACACACACGCAATGCACACACACAAATGCACACACACACACACACACACAAACACAAATGCACACACACAAACACACACACGCACACAAATGCACACACACAAATGCACACACACACAAACCTGAGAGAAGGAGTGCTGCTGTAGGATCTAACCCTCCACCTGACCCTCCACCTGACCCTCCACCTGACCCTCCACTTGAACCTCCACCTGAACCTCCACCTGACCCTCCACCTGAACCTCCACCTGAACCTCCACCTGAACCTCCACCTGAACCTCCACCTGAACCTGACCCTCCACCTGAACCTCCACCTGAACCTCCACCTGAACCTGAACCTCTGTCTGGGTCACAAATTGTATTCTACTCTCAACAAGGGCCTGCAGAGAATTAGGGTGTGACTTGGGACACATTCTACCTCTTCTTGACCTCTCCTCCCCAGTGGCAGGGCAGCTTACAGAAGTAAAAGCAAAGCCTATGTTGGCAGGTTAATTAATTATACTGCTAGTTAATTCTGTCCAGTCTTACCTGAGTTAATGGGCCAATATCTACGCAGGAGGAACGGCACAACCACACACAACTGTCAACACAAAGTTACAATCAACAATCAATCAAGCGGTTGACTGGTTTTGACACCTGCTGGTAATTTCTAGATGTTCAGAATTGAGTAAATAATGTAGCTAACATTAGATTGAACACAACCTTCATAATAAAACCACCTTCCATTCAAACAGACCAAATGTCCCTCTGCTGTTGAGATTCGATTAGACCGCTTTGTTCTGGTTTGAACTGCGGATTCCCTCTTTAAAACCATTTGTAACTCTACATTAAGCACCCATATTGTGGTCTTCCAAACGGCACCCCATTTCTTATGAATAGAATAAGAGAATCCTTAGGATCATGCACCTTCTATCCAACCCCCTGAGACACATCTCAATCAGTTCTATGCTAATTACAGATCTTCTCATTTCACTTTTGAAGCAATTAGGTAAATGGCCCCTATATTTTGTTGTGAAACCCCAGGATGAAGGAACATGCACGGTCTGGGGCAGAAGGAACATGCACGATCTGGGGGCAGAAGGAACATGCACGGTCTGGGGGCAGAAGGAACATGCACGGTCTGGGGGCAGAAGGAACATGCACGATCTGGGGGCAGAAGGAACATGCACGGTCTGGGGGCAGAAGGAACATGCACAGTCTGGGGGCAGAAGGAACATGCACGGTCTGGGGGCAGAAGGAACATGCACGGTCTGGGGGCAGAAGGAACATGCACGGTCTGGGGGCAGAAGGAACATGCACGATCTGGGGGCAGAAGGAACATGCACGGTCTGGGGGCAGAAGGAACATGCACGATCTGGGGCAGAAGGAACATGCACGGTCTGGGGGCAGAAGGAACATGCACGATCTGGGGGCAGAAGGAACATGGACGATCTGGGGGCAGAAGGAACATGCACGGTCTGGGGGCAGAAGGAACCACATTCACATCAAGCACTAAGTAATAAACAACACCCTTCTTTACTGAATTGGATGATGTGACCAATTCTAATTAGACACTAATTAACAGACCGGTTTCTGCTAAATGTGAGAATGTGACCCATATCATTTGTGACCCAAATCACTTACAGGCACCACACACACATGGGATTTTTTTTTTTTTCTTTTGCAATTTCAGAAAATTTTAATTTTAAAGTATTACTGTTTCACTACAGATATATTCCCTGGTGAGTTAGTATTACTGTCCCAATGCAGATATTCCCTGGTGAGTTATTTTAATGGGAACGTTACTTTTGGGAGGGTGTACCAGAAGTCAAATACAGAGTTCTTCTTCCTTTTGTGGTCTGAGGTGCAAATGTTTGATATAAAAAAGCAACTTCGTTTGATTACATTTAAATGTGTATTTGTTTAAATATCTTAAAAACACATTTTGAGCCAGTATATTATGCACAACAGAACCCACTCCCTTAGTATAGGAGAACCAACAGAACCCACTTCCCTAGCATAGGAGAACCAACAAACCCCACTCCCCTAGCATAGGAGAACCAACAGACTCCACTCCCCTGGCATAGGAGAACCAACAGTACCCACTCCCCTAGCATAGGAGAACCAACAAAACCCACTTCCCTAGCATAGGAGAACCAACAGTACCCACTCCCCTAGCATAGGAGAACCAACAGTACCCACTCCCCTAGCATAGGAGAACCCACAAAACCCACTCCCCTAGCATAGGAGAACCAACAGAACCCACTCCCCTAGCATAGGAGAACCAACAGAACCCACTCCCCTAGCATAGGAGAACCAACAAAACCCACTCTCCTGGCATAAGAAAACCAACAGAATCCAATCCCCTGGTATAGGAGAACCAACAGAACCCGCTCTACACTCCTGAGTAGGACAATATAACTATTGAGGCACTAGATAATTTTAATATTGCTTGAACAGAACGAGGCTTTGAAGCTGTTTAGCAGGTTGGGAAGTTAGCATGTTAGCAGATTGGGAAGTTAGCCAGGAAAGCAGGAAAGCAGGTAAGCAGGTTAGGAAGTTAGCAGGTTAGGAGGTTAGCCAGGAAAGCAGGTAAGCAGGTTAGGAAATTAGCATGTTAGCAGGTTGGGAAGTTATCAAGGAAAGCAGGTAAGCGGGTTAGGAAGTTAGCAAGTTAGCAGGTTGGGAAGTTAGCCAGGAAAGCAGGTAAGCAGGTTAGGAAGTTAGCAAGTTAGCAGGTTAGTAAGTTAGCAAGGAAAGCCGGTAAGCAGGTTAGGGAGTTAGCAAGTTAGCAGGTTAGTAAGTTAGCAAGGAAAGCCGGTAAGCAGGTTAGGGAGTTGGCAAGGAAAGCAGGTTAGCAGGTTAGGAAGTTATCAAGTTAGCAGGTAAACAGGTTAGGAAGTTAGCAGATTAGCAGGTAAGCAGGTTAGGAAGTTATCAAGTTAGCAGGTAAACAGGTTAGGAAGTTAGCAGATTAGCAGGTAAGCAGGTTAGGAAGTTAGCATGTAAGCAGGTAAGCAGGTTAGGAAGTTAGCATGTAAGCAGGTTAGGAAGTTAGCATGTAAGCAGGTAAACAGGTTAGGAAGTTAGTATGTAAGCAAGTTAGGAAGTAAGCAGGTAAACAGGTAAGCAGGTTAGCAAGTAAGCAAGACTGTGTTGGAGTCAGTTTCACTTTTGCTGGTCTCTCAGAAACAGGTGTGCATATGCCTACGAGTGAGGAAGCTGCCAACGAGTGAGGAAGCTGCCTATGAGTGAGGAAGCTGCCTAAGAAGCTGCCTAGGAGTGAGGAAGCTGCATAGGAGTAAGGAAGCTGCCTACGATTGAGGAAGCTGCCTAGGAAGCTGCCTATAAGTGAGGAAGCTGCCTAAGAAGCTGCCTATAAGTGAGGAAGCTGCCTAGGAAGCTGCCTATGAGTGAGGAAGCTGCCTAAGAAGCTGCCTTAGAGTGAGGAAGCTGCCTAGGAAGCTGCCTAGGAGTGAGGAAACAGAAGCTCAGGGTAGCAGCATGGAAGATGAGAAACCTCCAGAATTAGTTGCATGATATGTGTTCGCTAAGGGGCCCGACCGCTTGGAAAGAGGGGACCCCAAATAGGGTGTTTCTGGGGGCCCCTAATGGTCTAGAGCCGGCCCTGCCTGTAATGCTTAAAATATTATTCCTTCTGATCTCCAATCTCTGTATATATGGGGCTGTATATATGGGGCTGTATATGGGGCTGTATATATGGGGCTGTATATATGGGGCTGTATATGGGGCTGTATATATGGGGCTGTATATATGGGGCTGTATATGGGGCTGTATATATGGGGCTGTATATGGGGCTGTATATATGGGGCTGTATATATGGGGCTGTATATGGGGCTGTATATATGGGGCTGTATATATGGGGCTGTATATATGGGGCTGTATATATGGGGCTGTATATGGGGCTATTGTATTCCTAGCTTGTGTTGATCATCAAAACAGGTTGTTTTCCAGTCCAGTGTGTCTTTCATCTGAAGGACACAGACTCACTCTACCATAAAGTATTGACTTCACACATCACATCCTACATACACACATACACACAGACACACACACAGAGACACACACACACACAGACACACACACACACAGACACACGCACACACACACGCACTCACACACACACACACACAGCCACACACACAGACACACAGACACACACACACATACACACACACACACACACACACACACGGACACACACACACACACACACACACACTCACACACACTCACACACAGACACACACACTATATAATATGGAAGTGTATTTCTGCAGTGGTTCAGCACTTCCTTGATGAGGCCGGACACTCAAAGCATCTGTGGCATCAATCCTCCCTGTCAGTAGTCTTATGGTCCAGGGAACCTCCAGGGAACCTCTAGGCAACCTCCAGGGAACCTCCAGGGATGCAAAACTCATAGAAAATAAATACAAATACATGAATCAATTAATATAATGCAATGTTTTTGTCTTTTTGTGAAACAGATTATGATCAGCCTGTGGCTAGAGGACAGAGAGTGTGTGTGTGTGTGTGTGACTCCACAGGCAGGCTGGATGGTGGGGGGTAAAAGACAACTCAGTGGGGAACTATGGGGGGCGTCTGCTTTTAAATGAGTCGGAACTTTAAATACTGCATAATATATAATAGAAATGGATACTTCATTAAACTCTCACAATAAGTTTCAGTAACAAACAAGGTTAAAATACATTACTCTTTGGCCTGTGTTCAAATGGCTTCCTACTTCCCCATGGGCTCTTGGAAAAAGTAGTGCAGTTAAACAAAAGAATGCTATTTGGGATTGCATGTCATTGTCAACACAATAAACAGTAAGTACGGAAGAACACAACAACAACAAAAGGGGAAAACAAAACAATAATCAAGTTGCACGTGAAATTACTGGGAAACACATTAAGCCTTGAGGTTATCAACTAAAATGAAAAACTTGAGATGAATGTATAATCAAGACCAAGAAGACTGATGTGTGAGCCTAAAGAATACATCGAATTAACATAAAACACATTATGGAGTTCATGTTTTTTTAAGTTATATAGTATCATAGAAATGTTAAAAACAAGCAAGCGTGTCTATTATAAATGACCTTAACTCAATAACTTATTTCTTAATGTTATCTAGTATTGTTTACAGTAACCTAGTGTTATTTCCTGTCACATTGTGTGATTTCCTGTCACATGGTATAATTTCCAGTCACATATTATTATTTCTGTTATTTCTCCACTCAGGCGTTCCTTACAGCGCCGCTAAGCCAACTTCCTTTGTCGAGTATGATTGACAGGTCCTCCAACCACCCACTGTCAGTATCCGTAGCAACCCTGATTGGCACAGCGGGCGTGTTGCAGTCCCTCTTTTTCAGAAAGAAATATTGGGGGGAGAAAAAAAGAAGAGGACGAAAGAAGGGAAATAAAAAATAAAGATAGTGCCACTTGTTCAATTAGTTTGGCAATGAGTGGTGTACCTCTGGTGTGAACCTCTTCAATAAATATTTAATAGCTACACCACGTTAACAGAAAGCCATTCTACACCCAGTAGAACAGGGAGAAGGAGGTCAGCCCTGTGAACCCGAAAACTCCAGAGCGGATACCGAACATACTGTAATGATGCTGACACTAATTATCAAATGATCAGCTAAATGTTTCATCACATTGATTTAAACATCCAAACCAAAGACATCAACACATACAAACCACACCAGGCTGTCCTCAACTGAACACTCATGTAATGAGAAGCAATAGGACTGCTGTCTGGGTATACGGCACATCCATCACCAAGACTAAAATACTGACGTTGACACATGCCAATGAGAACAACCAAGGCTGTATGTCCGTCTCGTCATGGATCGGTCACACTCCTTCTGAACACTCTGGTTAGAGGCACTGCACTGATAAAGGGACCAGGGCTTCATTTCGAGAGTCCACCTCCATGACGAGTAACTCAGTAGCAGCAGGGGTCAGTCAGCAGGGCTCCCTGCTCGGCCGATACATCTCCATGTCAGAGGGAATTAAAGTGATTTTTCTTTCTAAATAATGAATTTAATGACACAGAATTGGACAGATGGAACATATACAGGCCCTACCTCATAAATGATTAGGGGGTAACTGCATTTAAATTGCCACCAAATAGGCTTTTATTCTACACACGAGTTGAAGACTTTTCTTTTTAAATCACCACTAGGTAATATGTAAAAAAGTAGCCCTGAGATGCTAATTACTGCAAATAACCAGGTAGTTATAATTCACATGGCTTCATGCCAACATAACTATTTAAACAATCCAGGAAAATACTATTTTCACTTAATATAATTTGCTAAAAATGCAATTATAGTTGATAAAAGAAGCATTGATCAGATTATAGACCCTGGGCACAGAGTCATGATCTAAGAAACGCATCTCAACAAGTGTCTTTTATATTTACTGTAGTGATCAGTGTTGGACAGATATTAAATATTGTGGAGTTACGATTAAACCACTATTTGAGTGTTGGACAGATATTAAATATTGTGGAGTTACGATTAAACCACTATTTGAGTGTTGGACAGATATTAAATATTGTGGAGTTACGATTAAACCACTATTTGAGTGTTGGACAGATATTAAATATTGTGGAGTTAAGAGTAAACCACTATTTGAGTGTTGGACAGATATTAAATATTGTGGAGTTAAGAGTAAACCACTATTTGAGTGTTGGACAGATATTAAATATTGTGGAGTTAAGAGTAAACCACTATTTGAGTGTTGGACAGATATTAAATATTGTGGAGTTACGATTAAACCACTATTTGAGTGTTGGACAGATATTAAATATTGTGGAGTTAAGAGTAAACCACTATTTGAGTGTTGGACAGATATTAAATATTGTGGAGTTAAGAGTAAACCACTATTTGAGTGTTGGACAGATATTAAATATTGTGGAGTTAAGAGTAAACCACTATTTGAGTGTTGGACAGATATTAAATATTGTGGAGTTACGATTAAACCACTATTTGAGTGTTGGACAGATATTAAATATTGTGGAGTTACGATTAAACCACTATTTGAGTGTTGGACAGATGTTAAATATTGTGGAGTTAAGAGTAAACCAATATTTGAGTGTTGGACAGATATTAAATATTGTGGAGTTAAGAGTAAACCACTATTTGAGTGTTGGACAGATATTAAATATTGTGGAGTTACGATTAAACCACTATTTGAGTGTTTTACCACATTGATAGGCGTCCGTTTACTGCATTCATTTACACAGGACACACAATTATGATCTATTGATCTTCCGTCCAATCAGATGAGCTCTTTATTCCAATAATTGAGAAGCCTGTGCGTCTGCGGCCAATGTTGACAGAAAAATACATCTTCCCCAGCAATTCCCAGAGGCGTAATGCATGAACAACTGAACCAGGATATCGAAGCCAAAGCCAAGCGGATACTTAACCAGAACAAACGGGGGTCAAAAGGTGCATTGATCAGCATGTACAACATCAAATAATAGCCTTAGTTTAATTGTTGGTTGTGGGTCCAGACTGGAGTTTGTCATCAGATTAATGGTCCACAGTTTAACATGCTGGAGAGTGGAGATCAATATGGAGGTTAAACTAACTCTCAGCGGAAGAGGGCAAGGTGGGAAGTGTTTACTAGATATTTGAATTGTATGTCAACACAAACAAAGACAAACAAGGTGCCTACTGCATTGTGCCATGTAACTCGGGGCAGTTGTAACAGTGTTTAGCAGCCATTATAAAATCTGCCAACACATTGTTAGCTAGCAACACCAATAATAGCATAGGTTGTTCATGTTTATTTTTAACAAAATAACCAAGATATAAATTAGACGTGAGTTTAAATTTGCAGTCAGCCCTACTTTGGACAACAGAAGAAAAATACTATACATACAAAAAGTAACATTGATATGTGAAAATCATTTTTTGTTTGAAAACGTCTGCCACGTGAAATGATCTTTTTGCATATTCATAAGTGTAGCTTGTTTTTGATTGGAGGAAACGACTGTGTTACACAACACCCCGTTTCCCCCTACTGTACACCAAACTATAACTTTCATAATTAGGATAAAACACATGTTCATGCTGTAGAGATATCCAAACATTATATCGATAGCACCAAGCGATATCCCACAGCTTCACTGAGCAGGCGGTGGTCCATCGTACAGTATTGCAGACAGCCAAACCTGAGCTCTCAGTCCGCTGTCCACAGACTTGAATTATCAGATTGAGTGGTGCGGGATGTAGTGGCTGTCACTACAATAACTTCATTTAGATAGCATGATACAACCAAAAATAAATAAATTAATATTGTACAGAAATTAGAGTTTTAATATTGAGTGTCTTTTTCTTTGAAGGCAAAGTAAACGGTGACAGGTCCGGCCGTAGTCAGCACCTCCTCAGTAGCGGAGATCACCATTAGACAGCCCAAACCATAAGCCAAACACGGGATACCTGCAGGAGAACAGAAGACAACACAGGCCAAAGACATGTGTCTTTACATATTTACTGACATATTCGGGAACAAATTGTTAACACATTGTTACAAAATTATTGTATAAACTGTGATGGCAAGTAAAAAGGCTTGCTGACCATTAAAAAATCTATATTTTATTACACAAATGTTAAAGTGTAACAACTTTGTCTTTCATCAGACTAGTACATAAACGTGTGCAGGCATTTCGTTTTCTAAAGGACACATCAGGGTTTCCCAACACAGTAACAGATCCATATTAAACATCACAGATAATACCCTCATGTGGCCCCTTCATATTCCACACTAACCTAAGTTGATGACTTTCAGCACACCGATAAACGTGTCTTCCATGTCCAGGTTTTGTGTCGGTGATTTGGAGCAGTGGTACTTGATGAAAGGAAAGCAGCCAGTCCTCAGTACCTGGTAGTTGGTTCCCTGTACCAGCCAGTTAAAGTTGGATCGTCCGAACTGGTCGTTGCAGACCGCGCTGTACCGAACACAGAAGGACGTCCAGGCCGGCAGGTGGCGCTGTAACAGGTGGCAGGTCAACACCTCAGAGGCAGCCGGACGTGCTACCTGGTTCCCCCGTAATGTGGTTGGAAACAGGGCAACTTTAAGGAAAACCCAGTGTATCCCACGGAGTACTTGTTTCGTGCTATGGATCATATCTTATTATTTGGCAAGCCGTATTATGTTCGTTACGTCCAGTAGCGTGTTCTGACTTTCAGACATAAACTCCTCCAACATACAAGCCGACCAGGTTATTTCTACGGTCTGTTGTTCTGTCAAACATGTAGTGGACCGGCAATGTTTAGTCGTCCGACCAGCAAAACAGCACAGCCAAATGTAGTTCCCAGCTAAAGGATCCTAGCTAAAGGTTTATATGTATCGTACTTTTTTAAATTAATTATAAATCGATTTTAGTCTCTCTTTATGTATTACTCTCAAAACAAACATTAATATATAATATATATTCAGTCAAAAGTTTATACAGACCAGACACCACGGCAGTAGTATTCCCTGATGTCAGTGCCTCTATCACCAGGGTAATGTGCCCTGTCACACTGCACACATTGGTCAGAAATGGCTTAAGGAACATGATGAAGAGTTTTTTAAAGATTGCTCGCACATTGCTTGCTTGCATTGCTTGTTATATCACCCAGCACATCCAGAAGAGGACTGGTCACCCCTCAGAGCCTGATTCCTCTCTAGGTTTCTTCCTAAATTTGACCATCAGAGTTTTTCCTAACCGCCGTGTATCAACTTAGATGTGTGCTCTGTCGGATTCAGGCTGGGTGTTTGTAAATGCACTTTGAGACAACTTTGTTGTAAAAGGGCTTTATAAAATACATTTGATTAATTGATTTGGCTACATGTGAAGGCGGGTGGTCACAACGTTTGGGATCATTCGTTTATATATTTGGCAAATCAATTATATATATATTTGTAATTCTCTGCCTTCATTAGTTTCTATACATCTTTCACACAGTTCAGACTTTCACACATGTTCGAGGAAATAATAATAATAATTGATTATCAGAAGGTTTGACAGAGTTTATGAATTCCATATAAGGCTTCAAATCATCAGTTGGCATAATGGAGATTAATTGAATCTAAATTTCTCCTTTCATTTAGACACTCTGTCATGTAAATGTTTGTCTCTGGTGATAATGTGGCCGTTACATCAGTGGTGTAAGTGATCTAGTTTAGTCCACAAGTCTTGTCTTCTTCCTTGGTTGTCAAGGAGTTGTTCTGGACTGTTAATCCCAACACATCCTCAATGTCCCTGACCAGGTCCTGCAGGCCAGATAGTGGTTTAACAAGTTCAGTTCACTAATAAATCACTGTTTGACAATCAGTAGCTCCTGGTCTAGAACTCAACTTATTTGTGAGAGAAACATGATATAATAGAGCAGACTAACTTAAAGTTGAATTTAGGGGCAGATATAACTCCTGCAGATATAACTCCTGCAGATATAACTCCTGCAGATATAACTCCTGCAGATATAACTCCTGCAGATATAACTCCTGCAGATATAACTCCTGCATATATAACTCCTGCATATATAACTCCTGCAGATATAACTCCTGCAGATATAACTCCTGCAGATATAACTCCTGCACATATAACTCCTGCAGATATAACTCCTGCATATATAACTCCTGCAGATATAACTCCTGCAGATATAACTCCTGCAGATATAACTCCTGCAGATATAACTCCTGCAGATATAACTCCTGCAGATATAACTCCTGCAGATATAACTCCTGAATATTGGTGGTAGATATATATATATATATTACCTTAAAGTTAGTTTCTCCCTGCATATTGGGGGCTGATATCTCCTGATGGATGACTGAGAGGTTGTGGACAAATGCCTTCAGAGCTCCCTGAAGATCCTCACTGATGGTTCTGTTAACAAAACATGTAGAAAGATGGAGAAACAGACACACACAGTTATCTTTACACAACATAAAGGGCTAAAATAAGAATCCACCTGCAAGTATAGTTGAGTGTGTTTGTGTAAAGACAGACCTGACCAGGGTTCATCATGTGGATGTGTAAAGACAGACCTGACCAGGGTTCAGAGTGTGGATGTGTAAAGACAGACCTGACCAGGGTTCATAGTGTGGATGTGTAAAGACAGACCTGACAAGGGTTCAGAGTGTGGATGTGTAAAGACAGTCCTGACCAGGGTTCAGAGTGTGGATGTGTAAAGACAGACCTGACCAGGGTTCATAGTGTGGATGTGTAAAGACAGACCTGACAAGGGTTCAGAGTGTGGATGTGTAAAGACAGTCCTGACCAGGGTTCAGAGTGTGGATGTGTAAAGACGTGTGTTTTTGTGTGTGTGTATATGTGTGTGTGTGTGTGTGTGTACAGCAAATACTCACATCATTCCTAGACTGTATCTCTCAAAGCTGTCATGGAGAGCAAAGACAGTGCCTTGCTTTTCCTATACAGAGAGTAAACACACCCAGTGTTAGTATACTCATATGTAGTATATTATTATCACCATATACTCATATGTAGTATATTATTATCATCATATACTCATATGTAGTAATATATTATCATCATATACTCATATGTAGTATAATATTATCATCATATACTCATATGTAGTATAATATTATCATCATATACTCATATGTAGTATAATATTATCATCATATACTCATATGTAGTATAATATTATCATCATATACTCATATGTAGTATAATATTATCATCATATACTCATATGTAATATATTATTATCATCATATACTCATATGTAGTATAATATTATTATCATATACTCATATGTAGTATAATATTATCATCATATACTCATATGTAATATATTATTATCATCATATACCCATATATAGTATATTATTATCATCATATACTCATATGTAGTATATTATTATCATCATATACCCATATGTAGTATATTATTATCATCATATAGGCCTACTCATATGTAATATATTATTACCATCATATACCCATATGTAGTATATTATTATCATCATATAGGCCTACTCGTATGTAATATATTATTATCATCATATACCCATATATAGTATATTATTATCATATACTCATATGTATATTTGAACGCATATACATTTATTTATTAGCTGCTCTATCAATAAATAGCAGGTGCCGGTGAGTAATCATTATATTCTAACAAGGCCGGGGATATAGCTTCTATTTAAATGTCAGTAAGACAATGAGACAGTCAGACACAGATAGTCAGTGAGACAGACAGTAAGACAGTCAGACAGTGAATCAGACAGTGAGACAGTAAGACGTTACCTTGATGTCAAATCCGATGCCCTGAGCCTTACACATCTGGAAGAAAACACTGTAGTGAACCATGGAGAGGTTAGTGTGAAGCAGCCGGTTCCCCAGGACAGCATATCGACTGGATACTAGTGAGTGCTGGGAAGAGACAGCCCGTACAATACTACTAGTGAGTGTACTAGTGAGTGCTGGGAAGAGACAACCCGTACAATACTACTAGTGGGTGCTGGGAAGAGACAACCCCTACAATACTACTAGTGAGTGCTGGGAAGAGACAACCCGTACAATACTACTAGTGGGTGCTGGGAAGAGACAACCCCTACAATACTACTAGTGGGTGCTGGGAAGAGACAGCCCTTACAATACTACTAGTGTGTGCTGGAAAGAGACAACCCGTACAATACTACTAGTGGGTGCTGGGAAGAGACAACCAGTACAATACTACTAGTGGGTGCTGGGAAGAGACAACCCGTACAATACTACTAGTGGGTGCTGGGAAGAGACAGCCCTTACAAAACTACTAGTGTGTGCTGGGAAGAGACAACCCGTACAATACTACTAGTGAGTGCTGGGAAGAGACAACCCGTACAATACTACTAGTGGGTGCTGGGAAGAGACAACCCGTACAATACTACTAGTGAGTGCTGGGAAGAGACAGCCCGTACAATACTACTAGTGGGTGCTGGGAAGAGACAACCCGTACAATACTACTAGTGGGTGCTGGGAAGAGACAGCCCGTACAATACTACTAGTGGGTGCTGGGAAGAGACAACCTGTACAATAATACTAGTGGGTGCTGGGAAGAGACAGCCCGTACAATACTACTAGTGGGTGCTGGGAAGAGACAGCCCGTACAATACTACTAGTGGGTGCTGGGAAGAGACAGCCCGTACAATACTACTAGTGGGTGCTGGGAAGAGACAGCCCGTACAATACTACTAGTGGGTGCTGGGAAGAGACAGCCCGTACAATACTACTAGTGGGTGCTGGGAAGAGACAGCTTGTACAATACCACTAGTGGGTGCTGGTAAGAGACAGCCCGTACAATACTACTAGTGGGTGCTCGTAAGAGACAACCCGTACAATACTACTAGTGGGTGCTGGGAAGAGACAGCCCGTACAATACTACTAGTGGGTGCTGGGAAGAGACAGCCCGTACAATACTACTAGTGGGTGCTGGGAAGAGACAGCCTGTACAATACTACTAGTGGGTGCTGGGAAGAGACAGCGTGTACAATACTACTAGTGGGTGCTGGGAAGAGACAGCCTGTACAATACTACTAGTGGGTGCTGCCAAGAGACAGCTTGTACAATACTACTAGTGGGTGCTGGGAAGAGACAGCTTGTACAATACAACTAGTGGATGCTGGGAAGAGACAACCCGTACAATACTACTAGTGGGTGCTGGGAAGAGACAGCCCGTACGATACTACTGGTGGGTGCTGGGAAGGGACAGCTTGTACAATACACTATTACACTAATACACTACCACATATACCATACTATCATTTGAGGTATAGACAGTACCAGTTTGTAGAGCAAGATAGATCAGGCGAATAAAAAGACAAAGAGAGACAAAGAGTTATGAGATGAAAGACAGCAGCCGGCCAAACGATTAACCCCTGTGTGCTTAAGAGATCCAGCGTGGAGACAGTAAGTGTTTGTGATGGCCATGTGTATCCACCTGTCAGAGCTGGTCTCCTCACAACAACAGCAAACAGATGTCAGGCCAGCAGGGACCTAATTCAGTTGGTAATACACACTGGTCTCTAATGATCGGACAGTTCTAAAGACATTAGCGCACTGTGGAGACTTGATGCTGTGTTGGTGCTGCAGTGAGCCCCACACACACACACACACACACACACACACACACACACACACACACACACACACACACACACACACACACACACACACACACACACACCATGAAAACCATTCCTGCATTATTAATGAGTTATTATTGAGCATCATCAGTCACAATGCTAATGGATTAATTGAGCATCCAGGCACCAGTTGGGACCAGGCCAGAGCAGGAAGGTCGTAATTACAATCTGTAGTTAACTCCCAGAAATAAACAGTGTCTGTCAGAACCCATCCATGTGGGCCGACCTTCTGATAACACCAGATAATTGTGTCTGAAATATTCATGGGTATAAAACTCAGGTGGTCTGAACCATGGACGTTCTACCACAGACCACGGGCCAGACAAAGCCATCTTTGTTTACTATTCTAATTACCTTGGTAACTGATGTGCTATATTACAGTGTGGTATATGGTCCATATAGCACTGGGCTAAATGTGCCCTCCTATGACCTTAGTGTTTAAATATATAATGTCCTCTGATATATACACTAATATACAGGCAGGCGTTCTCTAATGACCTCCTCTTGTTTATCTCCAGACCATTAAGGCTTGTTTTGTGTCCCTTCATCAACTCTAGTGCCGTCTGCAGGTCGACATTACACTGGAGTCATGGTTGACACTGTGTTTCCCAAACCTGGTCCCGGGGACCCAAGTGGTTCCTGCTCTGAACTCAAAACATCGAGTCATTCATGCATTGATTATCTGAATCAGGACTTTGGAGTGGAAAAATTCTGGTTTGAAGGTGTTCAGAAACAGAACCCTGAAGCCTAATAGGTTTCAAGGAGACAGGAGTCTAAAGCATATTGTATGAGTTATGAGACAGGAGTCTAAAGCATATTGTATGAGTTATGAGACAGGAGTCTAAAGCATATTGTATGAGTTATGAGACAGGAGTCTAAAGCATATTGTATGAGTTATGAGACAGGAGTCTAAAGCATATTGTATGAGTTATGAGACAGGAGTCTAAAGCATATTGTATGAGTTATGAGACAGGAGTCTAAAGCATATTGTATGAGTTATGAGACAGGAGTCTAAAGCATATTGTATGAGTTATGAGACAGGAGTCTAAAGCATATTGTATGAGTTATGAGACAGGAGTCTAAAGCATATTGTATGAGTTATGAGACAGGAGTCTAAAGCATATTGTATGAGTTATGAGACAGGAGTCTAAAGCATATTGTATGAGTTATGAGACAGGAGTCTAAAGCATATTGTATGAGTTATGAGACAGGAGTCTAAAGCATATTGTATGAGTTATGAGACAGGAGTCTAAAGCATATTGTATGAGTTATGAGACAGGAGTCTAAAGCATATTGTATGAGTTATGAGACAGGAGTCTAAAGCATATTGTATGAGTTATGAGACAGGAGTCTAAAGCATATTGTATGAGTTATGAGACAGGAGTCTAAAGCATATTGTATGAGTTATGCCAACATACATGAGTCTCCTTGAGTCCTCTGGAACGTGGGCAGGGCTTGGTCTGTCTGGTGGTGAGAGGGACCTCCAGACGACTGGTCCTGCAGTCCAGACGACCCCCTGTCAGCATAAGCATCAGCTTGCTCAGGGCTAGCTGGTTACTGTAGCCCAGGTCCAGGTCTACGGCCCACAACTAAACAGGTACACAAACACACAACATATCAATCCATAGCACAGATCTGAAGAGACACTGATGAATAATGATAAAAATATGATAAAATGGTCAAATTCCCAGCAAGAATAGAGGATGCTGTCATTCATTTATTATTGCTGTATAGTGTTCAGGTTCAGGAAGCAAGATAAACACACTCCACACATATTGAGGAGTGTGTGTGTGTTTGCATGTGTGTGTGTGTTTGCATGTGTGTGTTTGCATGTGTGTGTTTCGCATGTGTTTTCCCAGTCTGTGGGGTACAGTTCAACACACAAACTGAGGTCCAGACCACACAGTGTATGACTGTGTGTGTGTGTGTGTCTACTAAACCACACACTAACACACACACAGTAACACACACACTACCAAACCACACAGTAACACACACACAGTAACACACACACAGTAACACACACACAGTAACACACACACAGTAACACACACACAGTAACACACACACAACCAAACCACACAGTAACACACGCACACTACCAAACCACACAGTAACACACACACTACCAAACCACACACACTAACACACACATGTAGGTTTTACTAACAAGGGAAGGACCAGAAATTTAGTAGCATTGAAAATAAATATTATACCTAAACCCCAAATTTAACAAACCTTAAACCTAACCTTAACCTAATCCTAACCTAACCCTAATACCAACCCTAATACTAACCCTTACCTTAAACCTAACCTTAACCTAACCCTAATGTAATTAAAGCAGATTACATGTAATTTGAACAGTTTATGACTGTAGAAGAATATTAAATGACTAGCATATGTAATTCATCAATACAGGTTTAATGTTCCCAGGTACTGAATAATGAGTCTCTCTCTCATCTCTGATATCTCCAGTGTGAAACACATCCTAGGGTCTCTCTGATATCTCCAGTGTGAAACACATCCTAGGGTCTCTCTGATATCTCCAGTGTGAAACACATCCTAGGGTCTCTCTGATATCTCCAGTGTGAAACACATCCTAGGGTCTCTCTGATATCTCCAGTGTGAAACACATCCTAGGGTCTCTCTGATATCTCCAGTGTGAAACACATCCTAGGGTCTCTCTGATATCTCCAGTGTGAAACACATCCTAGGGTCTCTCTGATATCGCCAGTGTGAAACACATCCTAGGGTCTCTCTGATATCTCCAGTGTGAAACACATCCTAGGGTCTCTCTGATATCTCCAGTGTGAAACACATCCTAGGGTCTCTCTGATATCTCCAGTGTGAAACACATCCTAGGGTCTCTCTGATATCTCCAGTGTGAAACACATCCTAGGGTCTCTCTGATATCTCCAGTGTGAAACACATCCTAGGGTCTCTCTGATATCTCCAGTGTGAAACACATCCTAGGGTCTCTCTGATATCTCCAGTGTGAAACACATCCTAGGGTCTCTCTGATATCGCCAGTGTGAAACACATCCTAGGGTCTCTCTGATATCTCCAGTGTGAAACACATCCTAGGGTCTCTCTGATATCTCCAGTGTGAAACACATCCTAGGGTCTCTCTGATATCTTCATCAAATCAATACACAATCAAGACAATCAAGACAACAAGCTCAGGTCAAAGGTTAAACTGCCATGTAGCACTCAGCTTCTAGGGTCATCCATCAATACTAGTTAACAGAAATACAAGCAAGACCAGAATACAACCCAGACAATAATACAACCCAGACCAGAATACAACCCAGATCAGAATACAACCCAGACCAGAATACAACCCAGATCAGAATACAACCCAGATCAGAATACAACCCAGACCAGAATACAACCCAGATCAGAATACAACCCAGATCAGAATACAACCCAGACCAGAATACAACCCAGACCAGAATACAACCCAGACCAGAATACAACCCAGACCAGAATACAACCCAGATCAGAATACAACCCAGATCAGAATACAACCCAGACCAGAATACAACCCAGACCAGAATACAACCCAGACCAGAATACAACCCAGACCAGAATACAACCCAGACCAGAATACAACCCAGACCAGAATACAACCCAGACCAGAATACAACCCAGATCAGAATAAAACCCAGACCAGAATACAACCCAGACCAGAATACAACCCAGACCAGAATACAACCCAGACCAGAATACAACCCAGACCAGAATACAACCCAGATCAGAATACAACCCAGACCAGAATACAACCCAGATCAGAATACAACCCAGACCAGAATACAACCCAGACCAGAATACAACCCAGACCAGAATACAACCCAGATCAGAATACAACCCAGACCAGAATACAACCCAGACCAGAATACAACCCAGACCAGAATACAACCCAGATGAGAATACAACCCAGACCAGAATACAGAAATGCAGGGCAAATGAAGACACACACACACACACACACGGTTCTCACGTTAAAAACCCTTCATACACTTTAAACCAATCAGATGTGTCCAGTACAACCTAGAGCAGACCGATAGATAGCCTTTATCGTGACCCCTGTCACCATGATTGTTCAGGGGTCGTCGTAAGGTCAGAGGGCAGGTGTTTAAACGGTAGCATCAGTTTATTGACACAATAAAAGCTGACACTTTATTATACATCATGTGTAACGTTTTCCCTGTTGTCGCAGACCCAGAGGGGCAGTAAACACTCCTCCAGGAGCGTCTCCCCCTGTCTCTCTCTCCCTCTGAACACTCCTCCAGGAGCGTCTCCCCCTGTCTCTCTCCCTTTGAACACTCCTCCAGGAGCGTCTCCCCCTGTCTCTCCCTCCCTCTGAACACTCCTCCAGGAGCATCTCCCCCTGTCGCTCTCCCTCTGAACACTCCTCCAGGAGCGTCTCCCCCTGTCTCTCTCTCCCTCTGAACACTCCTCCAGGAGCGTCTCCCCCTGTCTCTCTCTCTGAACGCTCCTCCAGATCTCTCCTACCTGCTGCTCCAGGGTAACCGGGTCCAGGAAGGTGGCCAGGTCCAGTGAGACATGTCCAGTGATGCAGCGTGATAGACAGGCCCGTCCCACACGGAGACACACAGAGTGGAGATCCTCAGGGGACACTGAGGCCTGGGGCACAGAGGAGCCAGCCACTTCTAAGTTACTGGAGGAACAATGGGAATAAAAGGAACCAGTCAAATGGCCTCCTGTTGTGTCGTTTACAGAACCTGATCCACCTCTACAGTACCTGGTCCACATCTACAGTACCTGGTCCATATCTACAGTACCTGGTCCATATCTACAGTACCTGGTCCATATCTACAGAACTTGGTCCACTTCTACAGAACCTCTACAGTACCTGGTCCATTTCTACAGTACCTGGTCCACATCTACAGTACCTGGTCCACCTCTACAGTACCTGGTCCATATCTACAGAACCTGGTCCACCTCTACAGAACCTCTACAGTACCTGGTCCATTTCTACAGTACCTGGTCCACATCTACAGTAACTGGTCCACCTCTACAGTACCTGGTTCACATCTACAGTACCTGGTCCACATCTACAGTACATGGTCCACCTCTACAGAACCTCTACAGTACCTGGTCCACCTCTACAGTAGCTGGTCCATTTCTACAGTACCTGGGCCCATGGAGCTGATCCCCACAGGACAACATGGTAATCTCTCCATCTGGCTGGAGGAACAGATCCACTGTCAGACAGGTCACACTGTCCGAGGGAGGATATGCCTCAACTACGCCCCCTAGAGGAGAAAGAGGGATAACGTAAAGTTATTAATAACAATATATGTTAATTTAGTTCATATGCTGCATATAAAGGGTTAATATGTGTGTGTGTGACTGTGTGTGTGTGGGAGAGAGAAACAGAGAGAGAGAGGGAGAGAGACCGTGTTTGAGGAACATGTCCAGGAAGCAGGTCCAGGTGGGGTAACAGGACGTCCTAACAGGCTGGGCGTATTGGGTCAACCATCCTGGAACCTCCTCTAGATACTTGACAAAAACGGATTCCTGTGGGCGGGAAACACATAGGAATAAGAGAAGGGGGGAGAGGGAGAGAGGAGAGGGAGGGATAGAGAGAGAGAGAGAGGGAGAGGGAGAGAGAGAGAGAGAGAGAGAGGGAGGGGGCAAGAGATAGAGACTAGAGAAGGAGACTAAAGCCTTTTTAACATCAATAGTTGTCACAAAGTGCTTATACAGATGCCAAGGCTGAAACGCCAAAGAGCAAGAAAACCCTTACTGATACACTATGAGTGTGTGTGTGTGTGTGTGTGTTCATGTGTGTGTGTTCATGTGTGTGTCAGGGGATCAATCAGCCTCCAGACTCGGCTCAATAACTCCTCTAGTTTCTCTAACCAGGAGATACCATCATAACTCCTCTAGTTTCTCTAACCAGCAGATACCATTATAACTCCTCTAGTTTCTCTAACCAGGAGATACCATCATAACTCCTCTAGTTTCTCTAACCAGCAGATACCATCATAACTCCTCTAGTTTCTCTAACCAGGAGATACCATCATAACTCCTCTAGTTTCTCTAACCAGGAGATACCATCATAACTCCTCTAGTTTCTCTAACCAGGAGATACCATCATAACTCCTCTAGTTTCTCTAACCAGGAGATACCATCATAACTCCTCTAGTTTCTCTAACCAGGAGATACCATCATAACTCCTCTAGTTTCTCTAACCAGGAGATACCATCATAACTCCTCTAGTTTCTCTAACCAGGAGATACCATCATAACTCCTCTAGTTTCTCTAACCAGGAGATACCATCATAACTCCTCTAGTTTCTCTAACCAGGAGATACCATCATAACTCCTCTAGTTTCTCTAACCAGCAGATACCATCATAACTCCTCTAGTTTCTCTAACCAGGAGATACCATCATAACTCCTCTAGTTTCTCTAACCAGGAGATACCATCATGACTCCTCTAGTTTCTCTAACCAGGAGATACCATCATAACTCCTCTAGTTTCTCTAACCAGGAGATACCATCATGACTCCTCTAGTTTCTCTAACCAGGAGATACCATCATAACTCCTCTAGTTTCTCTAACCAGGAGATACCATCATAACTCCTCTAGTTTCTCTAACCAGGAGATACCATCATGACTCCTCTAGTTTCTCTAACCAGGAGATACCATCATAACTCCTCTAGTTTCTCTAACCAGGAGATACCATCATAACTCCTCTAGTTTCTCTAACCAGGAGATACCATCATAACTCCTCTAGTTTCTCTAACCAGCAGATACCATCATAACTCCTCTAGTTTCTCTAACCAGGAGATACCATCATAACTCCTCTAGTTTCTCTAACCAGGAGATACCATCATGACTCCTCTAGTTTCTCTAACCAGGAGATACCATCATAACTCCTCTAGTTTCTCTAACCAGGAGATACCATCATAACTCCTCTAGTTTCTCTAACCAGGAGATACCATCATAACTCCTCTAGTTTCTCTAACCAGGAGATACCATCATAACTCCTCTAGTTTCTCTAACCAGGAGATACCATCATGACTCCTCTAGTTTCTCTAACCAGGAGATACCATCATGACTCCTCTAGTTTCTCTAACCAGGAGATACCATCATAACTCCTCTAGTTTCTCTAACCAGCAGATACCATCATGACTCCTCTAGTTTCTCTAACCAGCAGATACCATCATGACTCCTCTAGTTTCTCTAACCAGGAGATACCATCATGACTCCTCTAGTTTCTCTAACCAGGAGATACCATCATAACTCCTCTAGTTTCTCTAACCAGGAGATACCATCATAACTCCACCACTTAATGACACTGTTAATGGCTGCGTTTCTCTTTCAACAGGCTCTGTGGTCCACAATTGTTTTTCTTCCAGTAATGACTTGTGAATATCCCACCTGCCCACCATGGGACTGTAGTTATTCACAACTGCTCATTGTATTTCCACATAACTGCTCAGACGCCTCACTGCAATAATTGGAACAGAACTGCTCACCTACTCATGTTCATATACAGTGGAATTGACAGGCTCAGCACGCAAATGGAAACCCATTAGAAGGTTTAGCATTTCATGGTACCATAAATAGGATTAGAGAAACTATTTCATTGAGCAGGAGCTTTAGTGGCATTTTAATTGCATGGTCTCCCAGTACGATTAAATATTTACAATAAAAATGTGTGATATAAAATGTATAGCTAATGGGAGAACTAATCTGTTTGTCTGCAGTCTGCTGTGTTGCCGTCGTGGTTTCATACATTTGTACATCCATCAAAAGTGTTCTTTTATTAACTCCAGCCCACAGCCTGGAGCAGTACTGCTTCACTGTGACTGGATTCTGTTCTGATCCAGCAGACCTCAGACCAGCTGAGATGATCAGGAGGATACGAGAGCTGCCGGGTTCAAACGCTATTCAACACGTGCGTTTGAACCTTCTGCTCCAGCCTGCCTGGAGGTCCATGTGCGTGGGGCTTGGGTTGGGGGCTCTCCCATTGGTCCATTCAGCCAGACAGGGTCAATGGAGCGCAGAGAACGTCTATGAGATGGTTCCGAATATCCAGTGAACCCAGGTCTGCAGATGGGATTCCTATCATGTACTAGTCATCAGCATCACTGCTGTTTCTGTGTGTGTGTGTGTGTGTGTGTGCGCATGTGCGTACTGTAACATTCAGGGGGTCAACAACACGTTGTCATGGATCTTGCACCCCGCCACACGCCATAAAGCACACAATGGTGCTGTAAAAAGATGTAAGGAAGGAAATGTGCCGTTAGTTTTCAATGGAAGAGCGATCTCACCCAGAGTGACTGTCCGTAGTGTGTGTGTGTGTGTGGTGGGGGTAGGTGTGTGTGTGTGTGTGTGGTGGGGGTAGGTGTGTGTTTGTGTGTGTGTGTGTGTGTGGTGGGGGTAGGTGTGTGTGTGTGTGTGTGTGTGTGTGTGTGTGGGTGTGTGGTAGGGGTAGGTGTGGGTGTGTGTGGTAGTGAGTTTGTCATGGGTGTGTGTCCGTGTGGTGTGGGTGGAATTATATTTAATTTAGGCTTAAACCTCAAGCTACACTGTGAGGAGAAGAGCATTGTTTGTAATGTGTTAACATAAAGCAGAGATACTATTATATAATCTGCCCATAAATAAAACCACCACCTCTTCACCAGAAACAGTATTTATATCTACAGTGTGATCAGTGTGGGTTCTGTGACTGCGGTTCCTTCTGTTCAATAGGACAGAACCGCTGAGGAACGGCTCAGGCTCTGTCAAATTCGCCATCACCACCTGGGATATTACATCTGACCACTACCTCTGACCGCTACCTCTGACCGCTACCTCTGACCGCTACCTCTGACCGCTACCTCTGTCTTTTGGGACACGGCCTTGTGTGATATTTCTGGTGATTGTGACCCATAACCTTGAATAATCTGTCCATTTAGATGTTTGCACACAACATAAGAGAACAGACTCCATCTGCTGATACTATTAGCTGCTCATGCTATTAGCTGTCTCTGTCCTCAGGGCCTAATGATCCATGCATGCAGTCTGCTCTGTGTGTGTCTATGTGTGTGTGTGTGTGTGTGTGTGTGTGTATGGGTCTGTGTGTGTGTGTATGGGTCTGTGTGTGTGTTTGGGTCTGTGTGTGTGTGTGTGTATGGGTCTGTGTGTGTGTGTATGGGTCTGTGTGTGTGTGTATGGGTCTGTGTGTGTGTTTGGGTCTGTGTGTGTGTGTGTGTGTGTGTATGGGTCTGTGTGTGTGTTTGGGTCTGTGTGTGTGTGTGTGTATGGGTCTGTGTGTGTGTTTGGGTCTGTGTGTGTGTGTGTGTGTGTGTGTATGGGTCTGTGTGTGTGTTTGGGTCTGTGTGTGTATGGGTCATCTGTGTGTGGGTATGGGTGTGTGTGTGTGTGTGTATGTGTGTGTGTGTGTGTGTGTGTGTGTGTATAGGATAGGAGCAGAATCTGTCCGAGAAGCTGCAAGCTCATAATAAAAAAGGTCCGTATTTGGCAGCATAGATGCTTGTAAAAAATAAGAGCGGTATTTTTGCAAAACCAATAGTAAACAGCAGTATTTATCAGAACCAATAGTAAACAGCGGTATTTAGCAGAACCGATAGTAAACAGCAGTATTTAGCAGAACCAATAGTAAACAGCAGTATTTAGCAGAACCAATAGTAAACAGCAGTATTTATCAGAACCAATAGTAAACAGCAGTATTTATCAGAACCAATAGTAAACAGCAGTATTTATCAGAACCAATAGTAAACAGCAGTATTTATCAGAACCAATAGTAAACAGCAGTATTTATCAGAACCAATAGTAAACAGCAGTATTTAGCAGAACCAATAGTAAACAGCAGTATTTATCAGAACCAATAGTAAACAGCAGTATTTATCAGAACCAATAGTAAACAGCAGTATTTATCAGAACCAATAGTAAACAGCAGTATTTATCAGAACCAATAGTAAACAGCAGTATTTATCAGAACCAATAGTAAACAGCAGTATTTATCAGAACCAATAGTAAACAGCAGTATTTATCAGAACCAATAGTAAACAGCGGTATTTAGCAGAACCAATAGTAAACAGCAGTATTTAGCAGAACCAATAGTAAACAGCAGTATTTAGCAGAACCAATAGTAAACAGCAGTATTTATCAGAACCAATAGTAAACAGCAGTATTTATCAGAACCAATAGTAAACAGCAGTATTTATCAGAACCAATAGTAAACAGCAGTATTTATCAGAACCAATAGTAAACAGCAGTATTTATCAGAACCAATAGTAAACAGCAGTATTTAGCAGAACCAATAGTAAACAGCAGTATTTATCAGAACCAATAGTAAACAGCAGTATTTATCAGAACCAATAGTAAACAGCAGTATTTATCAGAACCAATAGTAAACAGCAGTATTTATCAGAACCAATAGTAAACAGCAGTATTTATCAGAACCAATAGTAAACAGCAGTATTTATCAGAACCAATAGTAAACAGCAGTATTTAGCAGAACCAATAGTAAACAGCAGTATTTATTAGAACCAATAGTAAACAGCAGTATTTAGCAGAACCAATAGTAAACATCAGTATTTAGCAGAACCAATAGTAAACAGCGGTATTTAGCAGAACTAATAGTAAACAGCGGTATTTATCAGAACCAATAGTAAACAGCGGTATTTAGCAGAACCAATAGTAAACAGCAGTATTTATCAGAACCAATAGTAAACAGCAGTATTTATCAGAACCAATAGTAAACAGCAGTATTTAGCAGAACCAATAGTAAACAGCAGTATTTAGCAGAACCAATAGTAAACAGCAGTATTTATCAGAACCAATAGTAAACAGCAGTATTTATCAGAACCAATAGTAAACAGCAGTATTTAGCAGAACCAATAGTAAACAGCATTATTTAGCAGAACCAATAGTAAACAGCGGTATTTAGCAGAACCAATAGTAAACAGCATTATTTAGCAGAACCAATAGTAAACAGCGTCATTTAGCAGAACCAATAGTAAACAGCAGTATGTAGCAGAACCAATAGTAAACAGCAGTATTTAGCGGAACCAAAAGTAAACAGCAGTATTTAGCACCGGTGGTGGCAGCACATAATGACCTAATAATTTTACACAGAAAGCCTCTAGTTAAAGCCCTGTAATTACGTATGAGACAGTAAATCAAAGGATACTTTGTTAGTAAAAGGAAGCAAAACTCCACAGGCCCTTAAACTGTGTGTTTTTCGTAACAGTCAGACAAAATAAAATGATGTTTCAAAAGTCGCACTCTGGTTAATCAATTACCAATGATTTGAACAGTAATAGCATCGAGCCAATCACAATGTCCTAATAGCTAGCTATGTCATGCCGTTAAATGTCATTAAAAATAGCAGATGCAGATTAAACAGTCAAGCGTTTTCAGGGCATTGATGACACATCTCTTCCCCAAACAGAAAACAACGCTGGATGATATAAAGCACATACTACATCAGTTCCAGAGAGCAGAGACACTTCTGTTTCTTATGCTCTCCTAACGAGGACCTGATTTAGATCTGGGATGACAATACAATTTTCTACCAGGTGCCAATACCAGAAATGTCTTTACGCTGCCGGCCTGGAGTTAAATATCCGTGCACTGGTTTACTCATACAACAGCCTGCTGTCCTCCTCAGACCTCCTCAGATTTCCTCAGACCACCCCAGACCCTCAGACTGATTATGTGTTCTCCATGACCCCTGACCCTATCGTGACCTATGATGTCACAGGGTGTATGGCATCAGGACCCTGTAACAGTTGATATGGACACACTGGTTCTCCCCAGAGTACGTCCCAGACTCTCCATTCCAGGTGATATGAAAGCAAAACCAGCTGCACTATCTGAACTCTAAATAAAGGCCGCTTGTAGGTTGTGGAAACGGCTGAAGGGCTGGATCTAAGACCACACCGCATTCAATCAATACATACATTCTGACAAGCCCTTACCCTCAACTGGCTGTAACAAAGAGAGTTTGTAATGGGTGACTTTATATTCCAGATGCTAATCCAGCAGCAACATTATCTATACAGACATATGGAACAGGATTGAATGCATATACATGGAATGAAGGAACAGTCATTTACCTAAACAGGCAGTGCCATTCTACTCTTTCTATTTCTATCTAGTAGAGGGTTCTAGATGACCCACCTGTGTCCAGGTGTTCCTCCACTGGTCAGGGCAGCACAGACTGTACTCCTGCTGAGCCCAGGTGAAGCAGCTCAGGTGAGACACATCGCAGTACGCTGTGCCCCGCCCACACATCTCAGAGTCCATTTTAAAGAGCCAGCGTCGCACCTGCATGTGTTCTGCCATTAGCCGGGCCAGAACCTCGTGAAGCTGGAGACAGGAGAGGAGTGTGCAATGGAGGAGAAGGAACACAAGACAAATAAATACAAATAAAAGAAGAAGACCTGCTGTAGACTGTAGACGTCCCACTGCCCTGGTGGTACAGTGACACCAGCACTAGTAAAGATACAAATAAAAGAAGACCTGCTGTAGACTGTAGACCTCCCACTGCCCTGGTGGTACAGTGACACCAGCACTAGTAAAGATACAAATAAAAGAAGACCTGCTGTAGACTGTAGACGTCCCACTGCCCTGGTGGTACAGTGACCCCAGCACTAGTAAAGATACAAATAAAAGAAGACCTGCTGTAGACTGTAGACATCCCACTGCCCTGGTGGTACAGTGACCCCAGCACTGGTAAAGATACAAATAAAAGAAGACCTGCTGTAGACTGTAGACGTCCCACTGCCCTGGTGGTACAGTGACACCAGCACTAGTAAAGATACAAATAAAAGAAGACCTGTTGTAGACTGTAGACGTCCCACTGCCCTGGTGGTACAGTGACACCAGCACTAGTAAAGATACAAATAAAAGAAGACCTGTTGTAGACTGTAGACCTCCCACTGCCCCGGTGGTACAGTGACACCAGCACTAGTAGATACAAATAAAAGAAGACCTGCTGTAGACTGTAGACGTCCCACTGCCCTGGTGGTACAGTGACACCAGCACTAGTAAAGATACAAATAAAAGAAGACCTGCTGTAGACTGTAGACGTCCCACTGCCCTGGTGGTACAGTGACACCAGCACTAGTAGATACAAATAAAAGAAGACCTGCTGTAGACTGTAGACGTCCCACTGCCCTGGTGGTACAGTGACACCAGCACTAGTAAAGATACAAATAAAAGAAGACCTGCTGTAGACTGTAGACGTCCCACTGCCCTGGTGGTACAGTGACACCAGCACTAGTAAAGATACAAATAAAAGAAGACCTGTTGTAGACTGTAGACCTCCCACTGCCCTGGTGGTACAGTGACACCAGCACTAGTAAAGATACAAATAAAAGAAGACCTGCTGTAGACTGTAGACGTCCCACTGCCCCGGTGGTACAGTGACCCCAGCACTGGTAAAGATTCTCCTGCCACCGGACTTGGTGCTGTAGAGCTGGGCCACAGCCGGCTCCGGGCCCAGCAGGGACACCTCCAGCTCCTCAGCCACCGCCAGGTCATCCAGGTGGGTCACACCACCCACCATGTACGCCTGCTTCCCCTGAATCAGGTTACGGATGCGATGCAGAGTCCGGGGACTGTACTTTAGAAGCGTGGAGAGACACATGTTGTGGTTCTGGAAGACAGGGAGGAGAGACGTTAAGGTTCTCTGAGATGTTATGGTTCTGGAGGACTGAAGAGGTGAGATGTTAAGGTTCTGGAGGAATAAAGTGGGGAGATGTTAAAGTTCTGGAGGACTAAAGTGGGGAGATGTTAAGGTTCTGTGCATTAAGGTTCTGTACTGTAACCGGCCTCCAGCAGGTGAAAGTGATAACCTTGTTTGTGATTGGATAGGAGGACACCCTCCCCCCAACTCATCCTACCCTATCAGTCAAGTCCTAATGTGTTGACTGCTGCCAGCCATGGTCTCCCTGGGAATATGACTAATTACAACACTGTGTGTTTTCAGTCCAGTGGGAATGATCCCTTCTGTTGTGAGATAGTGACAACCTACCTGACTACAGGACAGGCTGAGATAGTGACAACCTACCTGACTACAGGACAGGCTGAGATAGTGACAACCTACCTGACTACAGGACAGGCTGAGATAGTGACAACCTACCTGACTACAGGACAGGCTGAGATAGTGACAACCTACCTGACTACAGGACAGGCTGAGATAGTGACAACCTACCTGACTACAGGACAGGCTGAGATAGTGACAACCTACCTGACTACAGGACAGGCTGAGATAGTGACAACCTACCTGACTACAGGACAGACTGAGATAGTGACAACCTACCTGACTACAGGACAGGCTGAGATAGTGACAACCTACCTGACTACAGGACAGGCTGAGATAGTGACAACCTACCTGACTACAGGACAGGCTGAGATAGTGACAACCTACCTGACTACAGGACAGGCTGAGATAGTGACAACCTACCTGACTACAGGACAGGCTGAGATAGTGACAACCTACCTGACTACAGGACAGA
The DNA here is from genome assembly GCA_029465975.1 of Dallia pectoralis. Lineage (NCBI taxonomy): Eukaryota > Metazoa > Chordata > Actinopteri > Esociformes > Umbridae > Dallia > Dallia pectoralis. Next base: position 1,340,970 of record CM055740.1, read on the forward strand.
CTGAGATAGTGACAACCTACCTGACTACAGGACAGGCTGAGATAGTGACAACCTACCTGACTACAGGACAGGCTGAGATAGTGACAACCTACCTGACTACAGGACAGGCTGAGATAGTGACAACCTACCTGACTACAGGACAGGCTGAGATAGTGACAACCTACCTGACTACAGGACAGGCTGAGATAGTGACAACCTACCTGACTACAGGACAGGCTGAGATAGTGACAACCTACCTGACTACAGGACAGGCTGAGATAGTGACAACCTACCTGACTACAGGACAGGCTGAGATAGTGACAACCTACCTGACTACAGGACAGACTGAGATAGTGACAACCTACCTGACTACAGGACAGGCTGAGATAGTGACACCTACCTGACTACAGGACAGGCTGAGATAGTGACAACCTACCTGACTACAGGACAGGCTGAGATAGTGACAACCTACCTGACTACAGGACAGGCTGAGATAGTGACAACCTACCTGACTACAGGACAGGCTGAGATAGTGACAACCTACCTGACTACAGGACAGGCTGAGATAGTGACAACCTACCTGACTACAGGACAGGCTGAGATAGTGACAACCTACATGACTACAGGACAGGCTGAGATAGTGACAACCTACCTGACTACAGGACAGGCTGAGATAGTGACAACCTACCTGACTACAGGACAGGCTGAGATAGTGACAACCTACCTGACTACAGGACAGGCTGAGATAGTGACAACCTACCTGACTACAGGACAGGCTGAGATAGTGACAACCTACCTGACTACAGGACAGGCTGAGATAGTGACAACCTACCTGACTACAGGACAGGCTGAGATAGTGACAACCTACCTGACTACAGGACAGGCTGAGATAGTGACAACCTACCTGACTACAGGACAGGCTGAGATAGTGACAACCTACCTTACTACAGGACAGGCTGAGATAGTGACAACCTACCTGACTACAGGACAGGCTGAGATAGTGACAACCTACCTGACTACAGGACAGGCTGAGATAGTGACAACCTACCTGACTACATTTTGGTTCATATTGGTCTTGGCTGATGTCAATAAACAGCTGAGATTTCACACTGACTGAGATGTTAAAACAACAGTGTGTTTGATTTCATCATGCAGGCTAATGTTAATTGTGTTCATGGATCAGGTTGTAGTCAATAAAACAGCCAGTTAAACACCTCCTCAACACGTCCGTACGTCGATCCGTACTATACTATTATAATTTATATGGTTCTGTTTTAGTGTCTACATGTTTGTCATCACCTACCCTAAATGCTGAGCCCTGCTGCAGTGTCCAATCTGACGCTACTATGGCGCCCCCAAGGGGAACACATGCAAACTGCATCTTTCAACATACCTCAGAACCACCTTTAATCACCGACTAAATGTACAAATGATCTACAAATGTAAATCTAGAAATAATATTGTAATATTTTAACAGTATTTGAAATACTGTTCACCTCCTAATATCAGGTCTAGTCACAACCTAATCTAATATCACCTCTTGTCACCTCATAATATCACCTCCTGTCACCTCCTAATATCACCTCCTAATATCACCTCCTGTCACCTCCTAATATCACCTCCTGTCACCTCCTAATATCACCTCCTAATATCACCTCTTGTCACCTCCTTACCGGGAAGTGATCCAGAGCATCTGGCATTAGGATGGTGAAGCGTTTAGCCATGGGGGTCTGGGTGCTGGTTCTGGACCCTGGTTCTGTAGGATCCTCGGGCTCTCCTATTGGCCCCTGGTGCAGACCAATCAGACGGCTGTAATACTGGAACAAGTCGTCTCCCAAACGCACTGGACACACATAGATCACCTCCACGTTGTCGTCTACACACAGAGCAGGTGAGAGTAGGTAACAGGTCAGAGTAGGTAACAGGTCAGAGTAGCTAACAGGTCAGAGTAGGTCAAAGGTCAGAGTAGGTAACAGGTCAGAGTAGGTAACAGGTCAGAGTAGGTAACAGGTCAGAGTAGTTCAAAGGACAGAGTAGGTAACAGGTCAGAGTAGGTAACAAGTCAGAGTAGGTAACAGGTCAGAGTAGGTCAAAGGTCAGAGTAGGTAACAGGTCAGAGTAGGTCAAAGGTCAGAGTAGGTAACAAGTCAGAGTAGGTAACAGGTCAGAGTAGGTCAAAGGTCAGAGTAGGTAACAGGTCAGAGTAGGTAACAGGTCAAAGTAGGTAACAGGTCAGAGTAGGTAACAGGTCAGAGTAGGTAACAGGTCAGAGTAGGTAACAGGTCAGAGTAGGTAACAGGTGAGAGTAGGTAACAGGTCAGAGTAGGTAACAGGTCAGAGTAGGTAACAGGTCAGAGTAGGTAACAGGTCAGAGTAGGTAGTAGGTCAGAGTAGGTAACAGGTCAGAGTAGGTAACAGGTGAGAGTAGGTAACAGGTCAGAGTAGGTCAGACTAGGTAACAGGTCAGAGTAGGTCAGAGAAAATCAGAGCAGAGCAGGTTAGGTCTTCTTAAAAAAGATTCAAGCTAGATTCCACAGCCTTCTACCATCATACCTTTGACATCACACAACCGCCCCATTTGAATGTTCTGCAGGATGTCAAATCCCTTCAGCCTGAACCTCTGTGACTGGGAGTAACCTGACAGAGTACAGAGAACACCTGGGTTAGAACCTGACAGGTAGAGAACAGGGAACACCTGGGTTAGAACCTGACAGGTAGAGAACAGGGAACACCTGGGTTAGAACCTGACAGGTAGAGAACAGGGAACACCTGGGTTAGAACCTGACATGTAGAGTACAGAGAACACCTGGGTTAGAACCTGACAGGTAGAGTACAGAGAACACCTGGGTTAGAACCTGACAGGTAGAGAACAGGGAACACCTGGGTTAGAACCTGACAGGTAGAGAACAGGGAACACCTGGGTTAGAACCTGTCAGGTAGAGTACAGAGAACACCTGGGTTAGAACCTGACAGGTAGAGAACAGAGAACACCTGGGTTAGAACCTGACAGGTAGAGTACAGAGAACACCTGGGTTAGAACCTGAAACACAATCCCTCCAGGCTGAACCGTACATAGAACCAAGGGCCTGACAGGTCTAGAACAAAGAACCATGAGGTGTCATGTAACCCGACAACACACAGAGAAACAGGCAGATAGATCAGAGTAATCTCTATCGTGGATTTGAAGTTCTGCCAGCGTTAGACAGAGAATCCTCTGTAGAATCAAGGTAATTAAATGATTGGCTTTCTGCTAATTAACAACGATGGGGTTCAACTAGCTAATTATCTTCTCCTAGCTAAAGCAGCACACACACACACACACACACACACACACACACACATACACACATACACACAGACACACAGACACACACACACACACACCCTCTGACATCCTGAGTGCACACAAACCTTCCATCTGCTGGTAATTAGCCCCCATAATAATTTGAAACAATCGTTTAGTAATGATTGACAATCTAAGCCTGATTGTAATGTTAAACTCTATGTTGTGAGCTTTGCTCTAAGCTACACTCATCCTGATGTAACGGTAGCAACTGTCCCCCATCGCCTCAGTTAAAGGCATTATGTCTAGTCATTAGCATAAATCTCCATGTCCAAATTAAATGTTTCCTCTCTAACCAATCAGACACTCAGGGTTTTCTTGCCGAGATGATGACTAGGGATGTGTTACGTACCTAATGATGGGATGTGTATAGTGGTCCCTATAGAAGACTGGATGTGTTACGTACCTAATGATGGGATGTGTATAGTGGTCCCTATAGAAGACTGGATGTGTTACGTACCTAATGATGGGATGTGTATAGTGGTCCCTATAGAAGACTGGATGTGTTACGTACCTAATGATGGGATGTGTATAGTGGTCCCTATAGAAGACTGGATGTGTTACGTACCTAATGATGGGATGTGTATAGTGGTCCCTATAGAAGACTGGATGTGTTACGTACCTAATGATGGGATGTGTATAGTGGTCCCTATAGAAGACTGGATGTGTTACGTACCTAATGATGGGATGTGTATAGTGGTCCCTATAGAAGACTGGATGTGTTACGTACCTAATGATGGGATGTGTATGATGGTCCTCCTGGAAGACTGGATGTGCTTCCAGTTGGCTGACAGATACTGAAGAAGAGAGATCAGTGAGCAAAAGGGATTGTATGTACATACCCAGACATACACTCATTCAAAAACATACATGTGTGTGCAAACATACATGTGTGTGTGTCTGTGTGTGTCTGTCTGTGTGTGTGTGTCTGTGTGTATCTGTGTGTGTGTGTCTGTGTGTGTGTGTGTGTACCTGGGCTCTGATCTGGTAGTTGTCCAGGTGTGTGTGTGTCTGTGTGTGTGTGTGTGTGTGTGTGTCTGTGTGTGTGTATGTGTGTTTGTGTGGGGGTGTGTACCTGGGCTCTGATCCGGTAGTTGTCCAGCTGTGTCCTCCTGCTCTCCTGCAGACTCCTCCTGACGTGGACCCGCTGGATGTGCATCAGCCAGGAGATGGTGATGGTCCCGACTGCCCACCTCCTCCGGCGGTGCTCCTGGTAGGAGGCCCGGGCCATGTGACTCCTCCAGCTGCTCTGGATGCGTGTGGCGGCCGCCTCCTCTCCTCCCTCCCCCCGGTAGCGCTGCCCTGGTCGGAGGACCAGGTCCCAAACCTCATCTGTGTTCTCCAACACGGAGAGGAGGCGCTCTGCTGAACTGCCTCCCAGACCACTGCTTCCTGACACTCCTTCTCTGACTCCTCCTGTGGCGTCTTCCAGGTCCCCTCCCTGGAGCAAGATGGGGCAGATATATGTGACGGCTCAGCTGACTGGGAGACTAACCCAAACCAGGAGAAGGACCAGTTCTACCAGCCTGACAGAGACCCAAACCAGGAGCAGGACCAGTTCTACCAGCCTGACAGAGACCCAAACCAGGAGCAGGACCAGTTCTACCAGCCTGACAGAGACCCAAACCAGGACCAGTTCTACCAGCCTGACAGAGACCCAAACCAGGAGCAGGACCAGTTCTACCAGCCTGACAGAGACCCAAACCAGGAGCAGGACCAGTTCTACCAGCCTGACAGAGACCCAAACCAGGAGCGGGACCAGTTCTACCAGCCTGACAGAGGCCCAAACCAGGACCAGTTCTACCAGCCTGACAGAGACCCAAACCAGGACCAGTTCTTCCAGCCTGACAGAGACCCACCTGGACCAGTTCTACGAGCCTGGCTCCGTTGACCCGGGCACAGGGGATGGCATATTCTCTCAGCAGCCTCTCCAACACTCCCAGCACATCCACCAGCAGGCCCCAGCACAGACAGTAGTGCTGCTTAAAGCGACAGAAGTCTGGGGACACGGGGTTGATGTGACCCTCCAGGATGTTGAAGCACAGGTTACTGGTGGATACGGGAAATAGGGAACCCTGAAGGGGGAAAAGGTATTGTGTGTTACATGTGATACCTGATGGTTGAGTGGTAATGGGATACCTGAGGGGTAATGGGGTACCTGATGGGTAATGGGGTACCTGAGGGGTAATGGGGTACCTGATGGGTAATGGGGTACCTCAGGGGTAATGGGGTACCTGAGGGGTAATGGGGTACCTGATGGGTAATGGGGTACCTGATGGGTAATGGGGTACCTGAGGGGTAATGGGGTACCTGATGGGTAATGGGGTACCTCAGGGGTAATGGGGTACCTGATGGGTAATGGGGTACCTGAGGGGTAATGGGGTACCTGATGGGTAATGGGGTACCTGAGGGGTAATGGGGTACCTGATGGGTAATGGGGTACCTGAGGGGTAATGGGGTACCTGATGGGTAATGGGGTACCTGAGGGGTAATGGGGCACCTGAGGGGTAATGGGGTACCTGAGGGGTAATGGGGTACCTGATGGGTAATGGTGTACCTGAGGGGTAATGGGGTACCTGAGGGTTCATGGGGGTAAGCCGGGTGGTGTGGTTGGAGCTCTTCGAGGCTGCAGAAGTGGGAGGGGTGTGGGTGGTCCAGGTGGGCGGAGATTCCTGTGAGCTGTGACAGTGGGAGGGGCCAGGAACCTCGCCACAGGTCAATGCCCTCTGACCCTGCGCTGTTGGGGCTGATGGATAAATACACACAGTGTTCTTCCTTATTTTTTCTGTGCTTTGAATATTCAGTCATTTTCTTATCCAGTAATTCAGGCTATACTTAAACCAACAAAGCGTAATTAAATTAATAGTAAGAAAAACTGTTTGATTTTAATTACGTTGAGCCATGATGAACAAGGCCCAATAGGCGAAGGACAGTCTAAGTTCATCTACAGGATAGTGAAGATTTTTTGTACTAAACGTTGGGCTAGGAACTGATCCTAAATAAGACATCCTACTCTGGGATGTGATAATGAAGAACAGAAATGACATATCTTATGGGAGGAGCTGCTGTCTCTGGGATGTAATAATGAAGAACAGAACTGACATATCTTATGGGAGGAGCTGCTGTCTCTGGGATGTAATAATGAAGAACAGAACTGACATATCTTATGGGAGGAGCTGCTGTCTCTAGGGTGTAATAATGAAGAACAGAACTGACATATCTTATGGGAGGAGCTGCTGTCTCTAGGGTGTAATAATGAAGAACAGAACTGACATATCTTATGGGAGGAGCTGCTGTCTCTGGGATGTAATAATGAAGAACAGAACTGACATATCTTATGGGAGGAGCTGCTGTCTCTGGGATGTAATAATGAAGAACAGAACTGACATATCTTATGGGAGGAGCTGCTGTCTCTGGGATGTAATAATGAAGAACAGAACTGACATCTTATGGGAGGAGCTGCTGTCTCTAGGGTGTAATAATGAAGAACAGAACTGACATATCTTATGGGAGGAGCTGCTGTCTCTAGGGTGTAATAATGAAGAACAGAACTGACATATCTTATGGGAGGAGCTGCTGTCTCTAGGGTGCAGCGGTGCGGCGTTGGGCTGAACAGAGGTTCTGAACACACTCAGATCTGCAGCACACGGATCGTAACTGTTCTCCAGGAGGCCGGCAATACCTGCAACATCATGAGACCGTTGAGATTATAGCATAACATAAAACTAAATCATGACATAGTACTCAATCATAACATAGTACTAAATCATGACATAGTAGTAAATCATGACATAATACTAAATCACGACATAGTAGTGGATGGTAATAGTGATATTAATATGGGTGGATGGTAATAGTGATATTAATATGGGTGGATGGTAACAGTGATATTAATATGGGTGGATGGTAATAGTGATATTAATATGGGTGGATGGTAATAGTGATATTAATATGGGTGGATGGTAATAGTGATATTAATATAGGTGGATGGTAATAGTGATATTAATATGGGTGGATGGTAATAGTGATATTAATATGGGTGGATGGTAATAGTGATATTAATATGGGTGGATGTGTAATGGTAATAGTGATATTAATATGGGTGGATGGTAATAGTGATATTAATATGGGTGGATGGTAATAGTGATATTAATATGGGTGGATGGTAATAGTGATATTAATATGGGTGGATGGATGTGTAATAGTGATATTAATATGGGTGGATGGTAATAGTGATATTAATATGGGTGGATGGTAATAGTGATATTAATATGGGTGGATGGTAATAGTGATATTAATATGGGTGGATGGTAATAGTGATATTAATATGGGTGGATGGTAATAGTGATATTAATATGGGTGGATGTAATAGTGATATTAATATGGGTGGATGGTAATAGTGATATTAATATGGGTGGATGGTAATAGTGATATTAATATGGGTGGATGGTAATAGTGATATTAATATGGGTGGATGGTAATAGTGATATTAATATGGGTGGATGGTAATAGTGATATTAATATGGGTGGATGGTAATAGTGATATTAATATGGGTGGATGGTAATAGGATATTAATATGGGTGGATGGTAATAGTGATATTAATATGGGTGGGGTGGATTAAATGGGTGGATGGTAATATTGATATTAATATGGGTGGATGGTAATAGTGATATTAATATGGGTGGATGGTAATAGTGATATTAATATGGGTGGATGGTAATAGTGATATTAATATGGGTGGATGGTAATAGTGATATTAATATGGGTGGATGGTAATAGTGATATTAATATGGGTGGATGGTAATAGTGATATTAATATGGGTGGATGGTAATAGTGATATTAATATGGGTGGATGGTAATAGTGATATTAATATGGGTGGATGGTAACAGTGATATTAATATGGGTGGATGGTAATAGTGATATTAATATGGGTGGATGGTAACAGTGATATTAATATGGGTGGATGGTAACAGTGATATTAATATGGGTGGATGGTAATAGTGATATTAATATGGGTGGATGGTAATAGTGATATTAATATGGGTGGATGGTAATAGTGATATTAATATGGGTGGATGGTAATAGTGATATTAATATGGGTGGATGGTAATAGTGATATTAATATGGGTGGATGGTAATAGTGATATTAATATGGGTGGATGGTAACAGTGATATTAATATGGGTGGATGGTAATAGTGATATTAATATGGGTGGATGGTAATAGTGATATTAATATGGGTGGATGGTAATAGTGATATTAATATGGGTGGATGGTAATAGTGATATTAATATGGGTGGATGGTAATAGTGATATTAATATGGGTGGATGGTAATAGTGATATTAATATGGGTGGATGGTAATAGTGATATTAATATGGGTGGATGGTAATAGTGATATTAATATGGGTGGATGGTAATAGTGATATTAATATGGGTGGATGGTAATAGTGATATTAATATGGGTGGATGGTAATAGTGATATTAATATGGGTGGATGGTAATAGTGATATTAATATGGGTGGATGGTAATAGTGATATTAATATGGGTGGATGGTAATAGTGATATTAATATGGGTGGATGGTAATAGTGATATTAATATGGGTGGATGGTAATAGTGATATTAATATGGGTGGATGGTAATAGTGATATTAATATGGGTGGATGGTAATAGTGATATTAATATGGGTGGATGGTAATAGTGATATTAATATGGGTGGATGGTAATAGTGATATTAATATGGGTGGATGGGTGGATGGTAATAGTGATATTAATATGGGTGGATGGTAATAGTGATATTAATATGGGTGGATGGTAATAGTGATATTAATATGTGGTGGATGTGATATTAATATGGGTGGATGGTAATAGTGATATTAATATGGGTGGATGGTAATAGTGATATTATATGGGTGGATGGTAATAGTGGATGGGTGGATGGTAATAGTGATATTAATATGGGTGGATGGTAATAGTGATATTAATATGGGTGGATGGTAATAGTGATATTAATATGGGTGGATGGTAATAGTGATATTAATATGGGGGATGGATGGTATGGGTGGATAGTGTGATATTAATATGGGTGGATGGTAATAGTGATATTAATATGGGTGGATGGTAATAGTGATATTAATATGGGTGGATGGTAATAGTGATATTAATATGGGTGGATGGTAATAGTGATATTAATATGGGTGGATGGTAATAGTGATATTAATATGGGTGGATGGTAATAGTGATATTAATATGGGTGGATGGTAATAGTGATATTAATATGGGTGGATGGTAATAGTGATATTAATATGGGTGGGTGGATGGTAATAGTGATATTAATATGGGTGGATGGTAATAGTGATATTAATATGGGTGGATGGTAATAGTGATATTAATATGGGTGGATGGTAATACTGATATTAATATGGGTGGATGGTAATAGTGATATTAATATGGGTGGATGGTAATAGTGATATTAATATGGGTGGATGGTAATAGTGATATTAATATGGGTGGATGGTAATAGTGATATTAATATGGGTGGATGGTAATAGTGATATTAATATGGGTGGATGGTAATAGTGATATTAATATGGGTGGATGGTAATAGTGATATTAATATGGGTGGATGGTAATAGTGATATTAATATGGGTGGATGGTAATAGTGATATTAATATGGGTGGATGGTAATAGTGATATTAATATGGGTGGATGGTAATAGTGATATTAATATGGGTGGATGGTAATAGTGATATTAATATGGGTGGATGGTAATAGTGATATTAATATAGGTGGATGGTAATAGTGATATTAATATGGGTGGATGGTAATAGTGCAAGTAAGTACCTGCTTTCATGTCTTTGTCAGATAGGGGTGGAGCTTGGTACAGTTGGTGGGAGGTCCTAACGGACACCACGGCCAGACTGCCCACTGTGGGGCCGGTCACCACCCTCTGGGTCACCACCCTCTGGGAAATGTAATTTACAGTTCTTATCAATGATTTGGGGAAAGTATATTTTATTTGAATTTGTTTAATATTCTGAAACGACCATCCAATCAGAGAGCAACAAGACCTGTCTCTAAACCCATAACACCCAATCAGAGAGAAGAACACAGGCCTCTGCTGATTCACTGGAATCCCATGACAGAGAAGAGACTTCACTGGTTTGACCAGGAGCTGCTCCCACATTGAAGGGAATGGCCCAGAGACCAGATGTGTCAGAATGAAGAACTGGGGTAGTGATGTAACTGAACCAGTCTGAAGGTGCACTGGAAGAACTGGGGTAGTGATGTAACTGAACCAGTCTGAAGGTGCACTGGAAGAACTGGGGTAGTGATGTAGAACTGAACCAGTCTGAAGGTGCACTGGAAGAACTGGGGTAGTGATGTAGAACTGAACCAGTCTGAAGGTGCACTGGAAGAACTGGGGTAGTGATGTAACTGAACCAGTCTGAAGGTGCACTGGAAGAACTGGGGTAGTGATGTAGAACTGAACCAGTCTGATGGTGCACTGGAAGAACTGGGGTAGTGATGTAGAACTGAACCAGTCTGAAGGTGCACTGGAAGAACTGGGGTAGTGATGTAGAACTGAACCAGTCTGAAGGTGCACTGGAAGAACTGGGGTAGTGATGTAACTGAACCAGTCTGAAGGTGCACTGGAAGAACTGGGGTAGTGATGTAGAACTGAACCAGTCTGAAGGTGCACTGGAAGAACTGGGGTAGTGATGTAACTGAACCAGTCTGAAGGTGCACTGGAAGAACTGGGGTAGTGATGTAGAACTGAACCAGTCTGAAGGTGCACTGGAAGAACTGGGGAAGTGATGTAGAACTGAACCAGTCTGAAGGTGCACTGGAAGAACTGGAAAAGTGATGTAGAACTGAACCAGTCTGAAGGTGCACTGGAAGAACTGGGGAAGTGATGTAGAACTGAACCAGTCTGAAGGTGCACTGGAAGAACTGGGGTAGTGATGTAACTGAACCAGTCTGAAGGTGCACTGTGGGACTGTGGCAGTTGCCCTTATAGCTCTGCAGACAAGCAGAGACCAGCAATAGTAGGCAGTTAGCTTGAAAAGAACAAACTGAGGGAGGAAATGGCATGCCATAAAATATTCCAGGAAACACTGTTTGCAAACACTTTCAGTCTGTTAGCTTGTTCTTTTGGAATGCTATTAGTTATGGATCGCTAACTAGAGTAGACATTCTTCCAAATCAAACTTTCTTCAGCTGGGGTAAGAGAGGAGCTACCAGCCATTTATCAGACTAATGACAGAGCTGTAGAAGTGTTTGTGTATATGTGCGTGTCTGAGCGTGTGCGTCTGTTTATGATTACAACCAACAGATTTGTGTGCATTCATTAAACAGGAAAGCTAATGACATCGTAAACTGGCCAATAAACCAACACCATGCAGCAATCCATCACAATAATGACCACACTTCTGAGAGCCAAAACATACGGGTTTGTTTTGAACACATGCAGAGCAGCGCACATCTCTCTTCTACGTGTTTGGCCTTAATATCTGTTCCTCCAAACTCCAAGACTGGATTATGTTGTCAAATGTTTGCAGATGGACAAGCTAAGACGTTTCCTACTAAACACGCCCCTAATTGTAGCCAAGATGTTTCAGACCACTGAGCTCTCTGACAGACCACCTGGTGGACCAAATAAACAACAGACAGGCACTCAGGGAGCTCCCCCTGCTAACAGACAAACAGCTGTTACAGACAAGACAGACAGACAGGAAGACAGACAGACAGACAGGCAGACAGACAGGCAGATAGTGTAAAAGCGAGAGAGAGTAGATATAGAGTAGAAATACAGCCGATATAGAGCAGACATAGAGCAGTCGGTCCTCATTCCATCCCATCAGTCGGTCCTCATTCCATCCCATCAGTCGGTCCTCATTCCATCCCATCAGTCGGTCCTCATTCCATCCCATCAGTCGGTCCTCATTCCATCCCATCAGTCGGTCCTCATTCCATCCCATCAGTCGGTCCTCATTCCATCCCATCAGTCGGTCCTCATTCCACCCTGTCAGTCGGTCCTCATTCCATCCCATCAGTCGGTCCTCATTCCATCCCATCAGTCGGTCCTCATTCCACCCTGTCAGTCGGTCCTCATTCCACCCTGTCAGTCGGTCCTCATTCCATCCCATCAGTCGGTCCTCATTCCATCCAGTCAGTCAGGCAGATACTTACTGCTGGCCCAGATCTATATCGTAGATTAGGAAGCTTAATCCCATAGCGTTGATGCATCACAGTCCTGTTCTGTGGATGGATGGGATTATACAGCAGACGCATGGTGAATGCTTCCTTGTGCTATAATGAGAGAGGGAGAGATTGTCATTACTATCATTTATTATTGGCTTTTACTGTTCATGTCATCATCTTACTGTGCTTTAAGCTCATAAAGCATATCAAAGCAAAAGACTCAAATAAGTGCCAACAAAATGTCTTGGAATTAATTATAAATGTATATACATCTGTTTGGACTTGTGTAGGTCACTATGTGTAGGCGTTGTGATGAGAACGAACACTTGTAGTTAATGTGAGTGACTATGGTAGTGTTCACCTTCTGTCCTGGTGATGGTCCCACACCCTGGCCTCTCTGAGGACTCTGGTCCGGGATACTCTCCACAGGGGGCTCCCTGCATGACAGACATTAGTCTCACACTGTATCTCACACACAAGTCATTTCTGGAGTCGTGAGTAAACAACGTACCATCTGGAAATCTGTGTGCTCTTCTTTTGAATATCTTCGATACTTGGAAGAATCAGTATCTGTTTATTGACCGTGTTCAGATACTGCTCTGCACGCCTCTGGAAACAAATGTCATGTCGAAAAGCTTTTTAAGCGTTCACTATATTGTGTGTCTATATATTTATAATTGTGGTTTATCTATACATTTTAAAAATAAATCAATAATATGTCCTTACCCTTATTCCACACTCAGTCCTGTGAATAGCTCTGTCCAAAGCCTGGATGTCCACTATTTCTCCATTTCTGTGGATGGGGACCCGGTACAGACTGCGTCTCAGCTGTCTCAAATCATCCTGCACCTGACGACAAACACCAATACAAGACACAACATGAAAAATCAGTTCACCTTCAAAACCGCAAAAACAAGATTAAACAACAATGTAACTATGGTGTTGAGTCATCTTAAAATATATATAAATGAATAGCTAACCTAGTAAATAATTCCAACGGTTACCAATTAACATAAAGCATATGGCTAACTATCATGGTTAACAACGACAACCCTGGGAAATATAACGTTACTTAAAATACCTGGACTAAAACGTTTCCCAACTCATCTGAGTTTTTGAGGATGTCAGACATTTCAGACAGTTTCAGAAACAAATACTTCATTAAAGACTCTCAAAAACATCAGTCCCATTGCATTTATGCGCCCTGATTAATTGGCTAACTAGTCTTATTGTTAACCTACAGTCTACGTTGTGTCTTCCGGGACCCTGACTACTGTAACCAAGACAACAGAACGGTAAGAATGTCCAGGGGGGAAACGATGGTAAACATTTGGAATATAAAGTTTATTGAACTTCCCTATTTCATGTGCACTTTCTCACGTGTCTCATGTATTTAAATAGCACGTGAAATATTGCGATTAAGTGTCATTCTGCAACGGTACGTGGTTCAGTCTGCAGCTGAAGAAAATCAGAAACTTCTGATTTCACTTTCTTACTTACTTCCGGGAGCACTTCCGGAAACACTTGTAAATGCGAAACAGACTGGTCAGACCAAGTAGGGGTTTGACGAGAAGTGCAAAATGAATCGAGGTCTTCATTCCGTAAATTGTGCAAACTATATTGTAATCAACCCATCGTGCTGGATGTTTAATTTGTAAAAATGTAACTTCCATACGTTTTTAATTATGAGGATAGATGAACCTAATCTTAAAGCACAACAATGCTGTGGGGGAATTAACGGCATTTTCAATACATTTTTGAGTGAATACTTGCACATTTACTTATCCATGTCAATTACACATCCTCACACTATACTGAATACCTGCACATTTACTTATCCATGTCAATTACACATCCTCACACTATATACTGAGTACCTGCACATTTACTTATCCATGTCAATTACACATCCTCACACTATACTGAATACCTGCACATTTACTTATCCATGTCAATTACACATCCTCACACTATATACTGAGTACCTGCACATTTACTTATCCATGTCAATTACACATCCTCACACTATACTGAATACCTGCACATTTACTTATCCATGTCAATTACACATCCTCACACTGTACTGAATACCTGCACATTTACTTATCCATGTCAATTACACATCCTCACACTATACTGAATACCTGCACATTTACTTATCCATGTCAATTACACATCCTCACACTGTACTGAATACCTGCACATTTACTTATCCATGTCAATTACACATCCTCACACTGTACTGAATACCTGCACATTTACTTATCCATGTCAATTACACATCCTCACACTATACTGAATACCTGCACATTTACTTATCCATGTCAATTACACATCCTCACACTATATACTAAATACCTCCACATTTACTTATCCATGTCAATTACACATCCTCACACTATACTGAATACCTGCACATTTACTTATCCATGTCAATTACACATCCTCACACTATATACTAAATACCTCCACATTTACTTATCCATGTCAATTACACATCCTCACACTATACTCCGTATCTTTTTGCACCCCTGTTTTGCACTTCTGGTTGGACGCAAACTGCATTCCGTTGTACTGTACTTGTACTTCAATTACCGTGAAGTTGAATCTAAAATCTGAATGTAGGTGATTTGGCCATGTGTTGCCAGGGTGTTACTAATCATATTCAATGTTTCACTCACATAACTTTTCCTCCCTTACAGTAGCCTTAAAAGTCCAAGCTTTTATGTTCTATAGTAGAAATATTGTTAGTAAATGTATTATATAAATTATTACTATATTTATTGTGATGTGCATAATATTGATGTTGGGTGTTTGAATGACACGTTTTTTCTCATCGGAAGTGTTATTGCCGAGGTTGTAGTTGAAAGGTCAAATTGACTGTGACGTTTTGTTGGTGTAGCTAGCTAAACGTTATTTTCTCTCGTCGTCTTTTCTCGGAAAAAAACGAACACTTCAAACATGTCAGCGGCAGTAGAACATGAAGAACATGAAGACACAGCAGCCACTGTTCCATCAGTCCTCATTACCAGCTGTGACGTTTGCTTTAAGGAACGAGATTTAATTAAACGTAGGTAGCAATATGGCTAGCAGGCTAACCTGGATAACCCATGTAACATGAGTTAGTTTACAGCTATCTAGGTCGTTTGTTAATATAGGAAATGCATGTCCATCGTAGTCACTGAATAAGCTAACTAGTTAGATACTCATTATGTTGTATAGCTACTTGTTATACTTATTAAACATACATACTATTGCTATATTGTGTAACTGTAACTAGTTAGCCACCCAGCTAACACAACACACAGCTATCACAACACAGCTCCCAGTCCGCTAGCTTACACATGGTTGGCATCACTTTGTCAGAGATCCTTGGTGACACTTCCCTACCGGAGCCGTCCAGGCAGGAGGACTCAGTGGTGTGGTACCCATGGACCATCAACAACAAGTATTACACTGCCGACGTGAGCCTCTGTGCGGTGCCGAGCACATACCAGATGACCTCGGAGGTAGCCCAGTCCATGCAGGCTTTCATCGCATACTTCGACAGCACCGTGGTGAGTTACGGATATGCCAGAGTCGTCTACCTATGTCAGATTGACAGACTAGGACGTAGGACCAGATTATCTTCCCTGATAACTTTGCTTCTAAATGTGGTCTGACAGAAGGATGGTCTGGAGCGTCTGTCTCCCTGGATTTCTGTGGTAGAAGATTTGTCTCCAGAGGTCCTCATCCTGGTCTGTGATCGGGTGTGTGAAAGCGGTAAGTTCCACACAACCTTTGTCTATGTGCGTTTGACAGTTTGTGAGTGGGCATGTGCATGTCAATGCATGTGAATTAAGGTGAATCTTGTTCCATAACTAAGCTGGTCTAAATGAGTATTAATCTTTTTCCACAGGCGTCAGTAGACATGATGCTCATCAGTGGTGCTTGGCTCACGCCTTTGAGTTGGTGGAACTCTCCCCCGAAGATGCTCCAGATGAGGACGGTATGACAGAATGTTTTATTTTCAGACGCTCCAGATGAGGACGGTATGACAGAATGTTTTATTTTCAGACGCTCCAGTTGAGGACGGTATGACAGAATGTTTTATTTTCAGACGCTCCAGATGAGGACGGTATGACAGAATGTTTTATTTTCAGACGCTCCAGTTGAGGACGGTATGACAGAATGTTTTATTTTCCTCAACCGTTTATCAACTGAAGTACAGCATTTAAGAAGCCCCTGGCATCACTGTCTAACTGATACCTACCCTGAGTGGTTTGGGACAGCCATTCACCCGGCTGATTATGTCACCGTCTGTGTTGTCACTCAGATGACTTTCCAGAATCCACAGGAGTGAAGAGAATTGTCCAAGCTCTGAATGCCAATGTCTGGTCCAGTGTGGAGATGAAGGAAGGTGAGACTGTTTAGTAGAAATTAAAGTTTTTATTACAACATAGTAGTTGTGTCAGTGCTTTATTGCATGTCTATTACTGCGCTAAAACCAAACCAAAGGCATTTATTTATGAATACACAAAACATTGTATGCATACTTGCACATTGTAGGCGCTTTCAATAGTGGATGGGGGTCATCATGCGTACTCTGACTGCATACTCTGACCGCGTACCCTGAACGCGTACTCTGACCGTGTACTCTGACCCCCTGCTCTCCCTTCTCCTAGAACACAGCGGGGGCTTTGGCCTGATGAGCAGCTTGGTGGCCTCCAGACACAACAATTCCCGGCCACGCAGGGAAACATCCCCACCGGTCAGTGCCGTAACTCAGCCAGATCTCCCCCCACCGGTCAGTGCCGTAACTCAGCCAGATCTCCCCCCCACTGGTCAGTGCCGTAACTCAGCCAGATCTCCCCCCACTGGTCAGTGCCGTAACTCAGCCAGATCTCACCCCCGCTGGTCAGTGCCTTAACTCAGCCAGATCTCACCCCCACTGGTGTTAAATCCACAGTTTTGGTTTTCTAATCAGTAATGGCATCTTCCTTGTTTTAAACAATTATTCTACATCTGTTTGTGTTATAAGCATAGGAGCAAGACAGCCCAAACATATATGGACCAGGCTATCTCTGAACCAGGCTATCTCTGATGAGTGTACTGTAGTACAGTATGACCCCATATCAGGCATCAGTGACATGTTGGTTGTTGTGACTTGTGTGTCAGTCCCCCAGTCTGCCAGTAGAGGGCGGTGAGGAGCCCCGGAGGACAGAAGACAACCCAGAAGACAGAGACACACAGGTGGACACAATAGTAGGTGAGGGACTGCATTTGGTTGATCTCTCACGTCCTCCCTCCTTATAGTGTATCTGATGAGGTCAGAGGTCCTGTAGAGGTCACTTATGCCCAGGTATGTATTCATCTCAGTTCTCTGATGAGGTCAGAGGTCACTTATGCCCAGGTATATATTCATCTCAGTTCTCTGATGAGGTCAGAGCCAGAGGTCACTTATGCCCAGGTATGTATTCATCTCAGTGTATCTGATGAGGTCAGAGGTCACTTATGCCCAGGTATGTATTCATCTGTGTATCTGATGAGGTCAGAGGTCACTTATGCCCAGGAATTTATTAATCTCAGTTATTTTATGTTTGTAGATCCAATGCTTGACTTGGACATCCAGGAACTGGCTAACCTGACGGCAGGAGATGCGGACGTGGAGAACTTTGAGCGCCTCTTCACCAAACTGAAGGAGATGAAAGGTACATGGCCTGAGATGCTGGTGGTAAAGCCTTGATGCTGGCACCTGGTGGTGAAGCCTTGATGCTGGCACCTGGTGGTGAAGCCTTGATGCTGGCACCTGGTGGTGAAGCCTTGATGCTGGCACCTGGTGGTGAAGCCTTGATGCTGGCACCTGGTGGTGAAGCCTTGATGCTGGCACCTGGTGGTGAAGCCTTGATGCTGGCACCTGGTGGTAAAGCCTTGATGCTGGCACCTGGTGGTGAAGCCTTGATGCTGGCACCTGGTGGTGAAGCCTTGATGCTGGCACCTGGTGGTGAAGCCTTGATGCTGGCACCTGGTGGTGAAGCCTTGATGCTGGCACCTGGTGGTGAAGCCTTGATGCTGGCACCTGGTGGTGAAGCCTTGATGCTGGCACCTGGTGGTGAAGCCTTGATGCTGGCACCTGGTGGTGAAGCCTTGATGCTGGCACCTGGTGGTGAAGCCTTGATGCTGGCACCTGGTGGTGAAGCCTTGATGCTGGCACCTGGTGGTGAAGCCTTGATGCTGGCACCTGGTGGTGAAGCCTTGATGCTGGCACCTGGTGGTGAAGCCTTGATGCTGGCACCTGGTGGTGAAGCCTTGATGCTGGCACCTGGTGGTGAAGCCTTGATGCTGGCACCTGGTGGTGAAGCCTTGATGCCGGCAGCTGGTGGTGAAGCCTTGATGCCGGCACCTGGTGGTGAAGCCTTGATGCCGGCACCTGGTGGTGAAGCCTTGATAAGCCATTACTGTGCCATTACTGTGGAACTACCGTTTACTGAATAATCGGGTCAGACCTGAATAGGTTTTAAGCTTGGTTCCTGACAACAGTTCCAGATATACTTGGCATCAACCTTCTCTGTGTACTACAGATGTTCATCTAATGCCGTTGTAAACACACTAACATACATATTTTCCCCTCTACTTAGATAAGGCCTCATCGTTACCTCATGAACAGAGAAAAGTGCATGCAGAGAAGGTAGGTTCCTCCCCCGGGGAACCGGTCTGTAGATGTTATGACTCGCCTTGGTCTCAAACATGTGTCTAGATTGGTGTTTCTGATAACTTTGTCCTGGGACCCAAAAGGGGTTGGAATCCCCTGAACATGTTCCACTTGGTTCCTAGGTTGCCAAGGCGTTCTGGACGGCCATAGGAGGTGAGCAGGATGAAATAGAAGGCCTGTCATCAGGGGAGGAGAGCTAGGAGACTGAAGCTCTGTCTCATCTAGTCTGCACTGGATTCCTCTCGTCATCTCTCCCAGCGGAGGGATATTGGATCTTCCAAATCCTTTCAGGAAGAGAGGATGGAAGGAATGGAAGGAGTAAAGTGAGGATGTGTTCACCTCCACGACCCCCGCAGCTGGGGTCACCCAGGATCCAGACCTCCTGGGGTGTATTCTCTAGGCAGACCTGAAACGGTTCTTACTTTGGAACCTTCGATCAGAGAGGATGATGGGAAACGAACTAATGCCATGAGGAGGACTCATGATCTTCTTACTCTTTCAGTCTCTCCATATTGTTATTTTTTTACTTGAAAGTTACACTATTAAGATAGCTGGTCCCAGAACTGTTTAGTGTTGTCTACCAAACCTATTGTGATGACAGTCCATCAGAGCTGGTCCCAGAACTGTTTAGTGTTGTCTACCAAACCTATTGTGATGACAGTCCATCAGAGCTGGTCCCAGAACTGTTTAGTGTTGTCTACCAAACCTATTGACATGACAGAGCTGGTCAGATTGCACAAACCAATGTGGTACCTGGCTAGTTAAAGATTTGCCATGACAGAAACTAGAGGTGAGGTTTTGACAGCCAACAGGACAAACAATCTATACTATGTTGTGCAGGTTCGCAAAATGAGAAGAAACCTTCCCGACAATCCATCGGGTTACTAAATTAATTTGAATGTTAATGATGTTAATTCTAAGAACTTCTCAGACTGGAAATTTGGAAAATCTGGACATTTTGGGAAGGTAACTGGAATTTTGTATTATTGTGTGTAGCTTGTCCTCAAGCCTTTGTGTGGATCATCTCCATGAGGTTTTACGTGCAGCAGTTAGCGTGTATAGAGCTATAAAATCATATGGCATGTGCCTTCTACTTTTAAATCCTTTAAAACCAATATCCCTGGGAAATGTACTTTTAATTCTCCAAAATAAATAATTTCATTTACTGTGGGTTTTTTCTGTCTTGTAACATTTCATTGGCAATATAAATGTATTGATCAGAGTTGTAAACATGTTGGGATATTTTAAGGGAAGCCCAGCCTTATATTCTGGTATAATATAGATATTTATGTGTAGATTTGATATTGTGTCTACAGATATTCCTCCCAGGTAGCTCATAAACAATTATAAACAATGTATTTTATTAGAAAGATGGATAACATAAAAATTGATACAATAATACACAATAAGTGTTCAGTAACACAAGTAATACCTTTACAAATTATTAGACAAAAAGAAAACTAAGCAGTGATTTAATAGTAAAAATAACTACAGATTATTTTCAGATGAAAGCATATTACCCTATTTTATACATTTTCTATACCCAATCTCCTGCTTAGTGACTCGATAGATCACTCCTGTGCTGATCTGTTTAGAGCTTGGCCAATGTGGTTTCGGCATTACAATGCATTTATATGACAATAAAACATCCTATAAGAGGTGTGTTGACATGACAGCGGGAGTATTTAAACAAGGCCGTGAATATCTAGAATCAGATGAATATTCTAGCTCTAGACGTTGGCCAAACTCCACATGTGCAGCTCAGCTTCCATAATCCTCCCCGTTAGACAGGAATAACCAATTTACTCAGAAACAGACTCAGATCTAAGATAGTGGTCCTTAATCCAAACGGGACAGATTTCCATTCTCAATGAAATATTAGTATTTATAAACCCCAGACTAGGCTTAAGGTAGTAGTAGGTTGAAACTGACTCGTAAAACTGGTCTTGGGTCAGTTTAATATTTCTTACTAATGGTTAAATATTGGATATGGAGAGCTGACTCTAGATCTTTTTGGATGGAAAATGTGGTCCAAATGTAAACTTCCTGTCATAGGTTGATCGGCCCAGGACCAGTCTATAAAGGATGTATTGACTTTAATAGGAGCATCCAATCTAATTTAGGCTGTATTTATATGGCTATAGACCTGCATTTATGCTTGTCAGGAATCAGTTTTTCATGACACAGTTAATTTTTTATATATTTAACCAGGTAGGCCGATTGAGAACAAATTCTCATTTGCAACGGCGACCTGGGTTTATATTATATGTATTTCGAGTTACTTCATTCTTACTATTAATCTCTTGCATCACTAGCTAAGCAAATGTAAGTACAACATTTTTTCTGGTCAAAAGTATTCCATATTCCCCTGATTCAGGACTGTAACGCATTAATGTAAAAGTTATAATGGGGAAAATATTCTGTTCTTTAAAAACATGAATAAAATGGAACTAAAATGCAAATGAAGTTAAACACAGTATACCAGGTGTCACATGTGGTTTCAGACCACCTAATCTAACATGAACCGTTCATCATCCTTAGACCAGAAACATGTCTTCAGAACAGATCCTGGGTTTTCCTAACTGTATGGCGGTTTGCTTTCTTTTTCCTGAGATGTTTCTGTATTGGAGATGAGTTTTTTATTTGAGAGCAACCGTATCAAAATTAACGTCTGGCAAGGCAACACATTCTGCATTATCACTTCTCTGAGTAAAACCTAATTCCACTTCAGTATTCATGGTAAGAGCTCATAAAAAAGAGATTTCTACCTCAATCCTGTATCCAAACATTTCAAACAATGTGTTGAACACCCAGTAGACATGAGATACACTGAAACACATGGAATAATCTGTAATTATATAAATACATAATGTAGTAATATAAATACATAATCTAGTTGTATTAATGCATCATGTAGTTATATACATACATAATGTAGTAATATAAATACATAATGTTGTTATATAAATACATAATGTAGTAATATTATTACACAATCTAGTTGTATTAATGCATCATGTAGTTATATAAATACATAATGTAGTAATATAAATACATAATGTTGTTATATAAATACATAATGTAGTAATATTATTACACAATCTAGTTGTATTAATGCATCATGTAGTTATATAAATACATAATGTAGTAATATAAATACATAATGTTGTTATATAAATACATAATGTAGTAATATTATTACATAATCTAGTTATATTAATACTTCATGTAGTTATATTAATGCATCATGTAGTTATATACATACATAATGTAGTAATATAAATACATAATGTTGTTATATAAATACATAATGTAGTAATATTATTACACAATCTAGTTGTATTAATGCATCATGTAGTTATATAAATACATAATGTAGTAATATAAATACATAATGTTGTTATATAAATACATAATGTAGTAATATTATTACATAATCTAGT